>CM053563.1:56121925-56132426 GCA_028646485.1 Cryptoprocta ferox | reverse complement strand
GTCCCACGCACAGACGCACAGTGACACAAACACACACACACACACCTGGGACACGTCCCACGCACAGACGCACGGCAACACACACACACACCTGGGGTGCGTCCCACGCACAGACGCACAACACACACACACACACCTATGACACGTCCCACGCACAGATGCACAGCGACACAAACACACACACACACCTGGGGCGCGTCCCACGCACAGACGCACAGCAACACACACACACACACACCTGTGACACGTCCCACGCACAGACGCACAGCAACACAAACACACACACACACCCCTGGGGCGCGTCCCACGCACAGACGCACAGTGACACACACACACCTGGGGCGCGTCTCACGCACAGACGCACGGCGACACACACACACACACACACCTGGGGCGTGTGCCACGCACAGATGCACAGCGACACACACACACACACACACACACCTGGGGCGCGTCCCATGTACAGACGCACAGTGACACACACACACACCTGGGGCGCGTCCCATGCACAGACGCACAGTGACACACACACACACCTGGGGCGCGTGCCATGCACAGACGCACAGCGACACACACACACACACCTGGGGCGCGTGCCCGTTTTTATTAAATAGCACTCGTAGCAACGTGTGCAGCCCCCACCCACACCAAGACATCGCTGCGTCTGCACGAACGGACACGGGACCCACGCGCTTGCACACGCGCATGCTCACGTCGGGGACGAGAATGCTCGACTCCCACGGCCGTTTCCGCAGCCTGTGCGCACCTCTCCACGCATGGTGAGCGAACATACACTCAGCTACCCAGGCGTGTGCACACAGACACGCGTAAGCACTAGATAGAAGCACACACGCTCAGACGTAGGCACATACGTGTGACGACGCACCCGCATGCTTAGCCCAGGGCGGTCTTTGTGTCCTCGTGCCCGCCCGGCCCCCGCCTCACCTCAGCGCGTGCAGCACTGCCCTCAGCCCGTGACCACTCTTGGAGCCTGGTATGCAGTGGCCCCCAATCAGCTTGGAGGCAGGACGGAGCAGGGACATGGTGACGTGTCCCTGGAAGAACTTGGGTACGGGGGCAGCTCCAGCCGCTGTCTCAGGCTACCTTGGCATTGGGGTGTCCTCCAGCCCCTCAGCCTTTCGGGCCAGCCTACGAGGCCACCACACTGACCTCTGTTCCCCCAAAGCCTCCGCTCCCCAGTGTCCTCATAGATGGCATTTCTGCCCACCCACCCTGGGGAGCTGTCTTCACGCTGGTGGCTTCTCCACCGCCCTCCTGGTCCTGCCTTGTCCCGTACTCCCCTGGGGAGACCACAGGACCCTGCTGGCTGTCCCCACTGCTCTGCGCCTCGTGACCCACCGCCCACACAGAAGTGGGTCCCTCCCTCAGGGGCTTCCCCAAGACGCTCCCACGAGGCCCTGGCCCCTCAGCCTCCGCTGGGAAGGGGGGCTCCGGCCTTGTGCCACCACCTCTTCCACCGAAGTGACGTTCTTGTCCCTCTGCTGGCCCTTGCTTCTCTTACCCTCCATCTATTACCCAGGAACCCCAGGTCCCAGCCTGTTGGGCCCTGCCCTTCCCCCACCCACAGTGCCCTCATCTCTTGGGTATGGCTGACCTTGTCTGTCTCCCCCCAGGTCAGGCTCAGAGGCCTCGCTGGGCATACAGCAGGTACGCACCAGCGAATGCACCCCAACCGGGCGGCTCTCCGGGCGTGGAGGAGACGACTGTCCTGAAGCCCTTAGAGCCCTGGCCCCAGGCCCAGTTCCCAGGCTCGTCAGGACTCACCGTGGACAGGACGGGGCGCTCCGTCTCTGCCTCCGGCTTGCCGCTCCCAGCTCATGAGGGCTGGGGGGTTGTTTCTGTTTTTCCCTAAGTTCCCTCCCCTGAGCATTCCAGCCAGCTTCCCTCTCACATAAAAAGCCACCTCTTTAAAAACAAATTCCCCCGGGGGCCTCCGCAATGCACCACGAGAACAGGACCCAGGGGCTTAATGTCTTACACATGTCAGCTGGTTGTAGTTTCTACAGACGCGAATTTGGCTGCCCACCCCCACCCCCGGGGCTGGGGCTCCCTGGGCCCAGGCGGGCAGCACTGCATTGAGTGACGAGGAACAGGGTCCCCCAGACAGTAATGTGGGGGTGCTGTCAGGCAGGGTGTTGACGTCAGGTGGGAAGACAGAATCGAGCGCCATGGAGGAGCGTGCTAGGACCTGGGGGCTCAGAGAGGGCACCCAGGCCCCTCCCACCAAGCTCGCGCAGACCCGGATTCCCACCCAGACATTTTGTCCCTGCCCCCTAGACTCTGCCCAGTGCCCTGATTCCCGGGTCGAGAGGGACCTTCTGTGCTCAGTATAGGAACAGCGTTGGCCTTAACCTGCGCAGAGGCTGGGGGTCCTGGTTTCTGAGTACGTCATGGGGGGGTGATCTCCCCCACATTCCCAGCTATTAGAGGATCAAAAGCAATCATGGATCGGAATGTCCTCTGGCAGAGCCATTGGGGACTTTCGAAATCGGGAAGATCTATGAAGGGACTGGGCCAGCTGGGGGTTGCCTTCACCAAGTGGATTTAGAATCCTGAGGCTGGGCTGGGGGACAGACGTTGGAGGACCCCCTCCAGTGGGCAGCAAGTTGCCAGACCCCACAGGGCAGGGGCCACGCAGCTGGGCCCATACTGGGTCCCAGGAGCCTGGGGCATAGTCCCCCGGCTCCCTTGCTCTGGCCCACCCTCTACCCTGGCTGTGGGACCCACCTGGGCACCGTGTACAAGGTTTATACCAGACTCAGAGAAACGTGTCTCAGTGATGAGGCCTGGGGTCTGGGCAGGGGGTGATCTGGAATGAGTAGAGGGCTCTGACAGAGATAGGGATCCACACTGAGGGCGGAGCTGGGAGGCCCAGGGGTAAACGGTGACGTGACGGAGCTGCGGGAGGCACGGGGGGCGCAGGGCTCTCCTCCGGGGAAGGTGGAGGAGGGCTGAGTGTCCTCCGGGCCTCCTGGAGGCAGCCAGATGCAGATCCTGGCCTGGAGGGCCGTCTCCCAGTCCCACACTGGGGCCATAAGGACACAGAGCAGAACTCCCCCTCGGGCCTGTCCGGGGGCCCTGACATCACCCAGGAGGCCCCTCTGGGGAGACCCTCCATTAGGGACAGGGCAGGAGACATGCATCTGTTGTCGTCACTGACCTTCAGGAGAAGAACCAGGTAGAGAGGTGGGAGAGAGATTTCTACTTTCAATGTTATTACCTCTTGTACTGTTTGAAAATTTTGGCGTATGCATTAAAAGTCCGATTAATTAACACAGAAAAAGAGGCCACTGAGGGGTCAAGCAGGCCTCCAATCTGCACTGGGACCTGGGTGGGGCCGGGATGCCCCCCGATTCTGCCCCAACCTAGCCCTGAGCCTTCCGTTCATGGGGTGTAGGTGACACCCACCCCCCGGCACCGCTGGCCTCAGATGCCTGTCCCCACCCCCCGCCTTTGGGTCGGGCTCCCAGCAGGGTCCCGAGTCCCAAGGGAGAAGGGAGGGAGGGCCGGTGTGGGGAGGCAGGGACGTGTCCGCCTCAGCTGCCAGCCTTTGTCTTTCTGAAAGTCCCCAAGAGAAAGCACCCAGCGTTAGGTGCTGGCTGCTGAGCTGGGGCAGGGAGTGAGGCGCCGGGATGCCCCCCCCCCCCCGGCGTCGGCTGCCCAGCAAGGCTCCCAGGGGAGGGTCAGTGGTCAAAGGGTCCACACCTGACAGCACGGCCGTGGCTTCTCCCTGGGGTCTCCCGCACACGGGCCTGTGCCTGCTCCAGCCCCCAGACGCCGCCAGGTCCCTAGAGACGAGCAGGCCCGGGACACCCCGCACGCAGGGCACCGCTCTGCTTCACGGTCTTGAAATTCGTAGTTTTGCCTTTGACATATTTTGTAAAAACACGTCTGACGAGACGGGGGAGCATGAGCAGCCCCACCCCCACGTCCTCCCGGAACGGAACGTTCAGCATTTACGACCTCTCCTTGCTGGGTTGAGGGCCTCCCGGAGGCTCCCGCCCACAGGGTTTGGTTCACACTCTGCCGCGTCCTCGGCTTCTGGAAGGACAGTTAATGAGGACAGAGGGGTGGTCGACAGCTGCAAACGCTTTTCCAGCCTGTTGTCAGGCCCCGCTGCCCCCGGGGCGGGCACCACGGGCTCTGAGCCCCTCCCCCTCCAGGTGCTGCACCGAGGGCCCCATAAAGGACGTTCAGGTGTCTTCACTTCGGCTGCTAGGCTTGGCGCCTTGGAGGGCCTGAGACTTCGTGTGGGTAACCTCGGAGGCTGCCCGCCGTGCCCCATCCAAGGTGGCTGGGTCCGACCTCCTGCTGGGCATTGTGGCCCATTCTGAGGCCAGCCCAGTACAGGACCACCAGTGCTGGAGGCCTGGGCCGAGGCCGCCTCCCGCCGGGGGTGAGGCCGCCTCAGCCGCCACACCGCCAACAGATCCCTGTCCTGAGAGAGGCCGATGGCCCTGGTGCTGCCCGATATCCATGGCCCCCGTTCCAGCACAGTGACAGGGCAGCCCCAGTCGTGCCCTTGACAGCGCCACCTCCCAGCATGGTCACTGAGCCCAGCAGCAGCAGGGCGGCCTGGGGCCTCATCCCTTGGACAGTAAAATGGGGAAAACTGTGCCCAGCATGGGGACACTGAAGATCTGAGGAAGACTCGTGTGAAAGTGTCCAGCGAGCTTTGTGTGGGGACCTCTGGCTCTTGTGTGTGAAATGGGCCGAAAGCCCTAAGGTTGACCTGAGGCTGGGGGACACTGAGGGTCCTGGCCAGGGGCTCAGGGTCAGTCCCCCTCAGACCCTCACCCCTCGGGCACCAGTCCCAGGTGGCCCTGGCCACCCCACTGCCATCTTGCGCTGCTACCCTCTGGTGGCCAGGGGGGCTCCTGCAGGTGGGGTCAGCACCCTGCAGACCCTGGGGGCCCAGGACTGCTGCTCAGGTGTTGGGAACCCCCTTCCCCAGCTCTGGGGACTGAGCCACGGTGGGCACATGCCCAGACCACCGTCGCCCACTGAGTTACCACTCAGGACAGCGTGAGAGGAGAAGGGGGTGTGGATGTCCCTGCCTGCCTTGTCCCCCTGTGCCCTGGGAGCCCCTGGTCACACGGAGGCCCCTCTAGTGGCTTCCTGGAACCACCCCTGGGTCCCTGTTCCTGGTGGCTGCCACCGTTGGATGCATCATGTGGACGCATCAGGACCACCGGTGAGTCTGCCCTTCTGTAGACAGGAGGCTGGGGCCCAGAGAGGGGCCTGCCTGGGAGACACCTGCATGTCAGGGGCACCGGATGTGCCCTCCTGCCCGTGACACCAAACCACCAGCTACCTCCTTGGGGCAGAACGCAGGTCAGGGACAATTCTGAAGCTCAGGGGAGACTCCACGCGTTACGTTAGCTCTGCCCCCTGAAAACAGCTCTACTGTATATGAATGATGCCTCTTCCAAGCTCCCCGGGCACTAGGCAGTGTCACCCCACCCCAGCTGTCCCTGGCATGTTCCAGCGCACACCCGCCTATCCCCACACACGTCCCCCGAGCCCCGGACCCGGGCTCCTACGGTGCCCGTCCGTTTCTCCCTCGGATGTTCGGTGAGACACATCCTCGTCATCTCCCCTTCGCACTCAGGGAGTTAGTTTGTCCCCTCCCAGGATCTGTGACAGAGATGTCCAAGGAAAGAGGAGCCTGAACGAGAAAAGGAAAAGTAATATAGACTCTTTATAAAATAAGTAATCTTTAAAACACGATTTCACACGATGAAGAGATAACTCTGAGACACTGATTTCAAGGGGACACCAGGAGGGACATCGTGCAGTCCTTCGGGGTCACTGCCGACTGCACTGTCTTCAGGAGGGAGGCGGCAGGGGCCCAGGCAGGGGACTCAGAGCCCGGAGGGGCTGCTGGCAGCGTCAGAGCTGACCCATCCCGAGTCCCAGCTTCAAGCCTGGTGACCCCTGGGCTTTATGCTCCAGAAAATCACTTACTTCCAGAGGGAAGAAAGAAGAATTAGGTTACACTAGATACAAGGAATATGCCCTGAGTTTATTTTGACTCTATTTTGTGAGTTACTGGTGTAAGATCTGGTTCTGCCCCATGAGGGCAGAACATTCTGGGGGCCGCTTTGGTTTCCATTCACTCATTCATTAATCCAACAAACCCTTTCTGCCTGGTGGAGGGACAGCAGTGAGCAGGGACCCTGCTCTCCTCCAGGTGGAATTCCAGGACAGGAGGGCTTCCTGGGGGAAGGAGCTGGTCAACTGAATCCTGAAGGGCAGGTAGCAAGGTAGGAACATTTGAGGGACAGAGGAGATGTAAGAAAGAGGCGCCTCGTGGGTCTGGACGTTGCCTTAAGAACAAACAGAGCAGTCATTGACTCAGAGACACATCAGGAGAGTCTGTTGGCTGTCTCCAAATGACAGGGCTGAGCACAGCGCTCCTACCTTCTAGAATCCCGTTTCCAAGGCCCCTTGTCTCCTGGCTGTGTCCTGCTGAAACTGGGCCCCAGGGGCAGGTGCGATGTTCTGGACGGAACCCCCCAGGCAGCAGCACGCCACCGACCGCCAGCCTTCTCCCCGAGGCCTAGGGGATGCAGGCGTGTCCCTGGCCAGGTGCTCTCCCGGCCTGGGCCAGCCCCTCCTCAGGACCTCACAGCTGCGCAGGCCCCAGCTCCAGCCACCTGCCTGCCTTCCCAGGCCTCTCCCCAGGAAGGAGAACATGGCCCTCGGTCTCTGAATGTGGGGAGGGAGGGGCAGGGAGTGAGCCGGTCTGAGAGAACAGGATGGGCAGACAGGTCTCGCACAGGCCATTAAATGCTCCCCCTTGGAGGCCCCCCTACCAATGACCAGAACTGTCACTGTGTGGTGCGGAGGGGACACCTGGAGGGTTTGGGGACTATGGCTTACTCCCTACCCATCCAGTCGAAGGCAAGTCTAGTCTGCAGACTCTGAGGAGCAGAGGCCAGGGTGCAGGGTGCGCGGGGGAGGGAGGAAGCGGCCGGCGGGGGCGGGGCAGGTCCCTCAGTGTCAGTGGGCGGTGGGTGCGTAGCAAGTTCTTACATCCTCAGCTGTGAAAAGTCCCAGGACACTTGGGTGTCTCCACCTCGATGGGCCC
Organism: Cryptoprocta ferox; assembly: GCA_028646485.1. NCBI lineage: Eukaryota > Metazoa > Chordata > Mammalia > Carnivora > Eupleridae > Cryptoprocta > Cryptoprocta ferox. Next base: position 56,125,312 of record CM053563.1, on the reverse strand, counting down.
CAGCGTCACTCCCAAATTTCCACCCTTCGTGCGGTGACAGTGGCCCACTGTCTGCGGGGAAATGGAGAGTGGGTGGCTGGACTCGGGGGCCCACAGTCACTCCCACACCTGATACCCCATAGCCGAAGTGACCCTGAGAATGTCCACCTGCAGGAGCTCAGGCTCGGTGGGGACAGATGTGTTCAGGGGGTGCTAGAATGTCACTGCCCCGAGGGCCCCTCGCGCCGCGGCCGGGAGGCGGGGTGAACGCCCCCGGAGTGGATGCCGGGACGTCATGGGGGTGGCGCAGGGTGGTGATGAAGGCCTTCTCTCTCCCAGAGCAAAGAGCCGGCTGTCCTGTCCGGACGCACCTCCCAGGAGAGGGCCTTTGCCCCCCTCTGGGGGATGTGCTGTTTGTTCCTCCTTTTGCTCCCAGGACATTGGAATCGGATTCGACCTTTTGTCCCCAACAACTCTTCCGGAACATACCTGCTCCATCTGGGAGCCTCAAGCCTGAGCTGTTGGACACACCTGCTGGCCTCTGTCTTCCTTTTCAGGTGAGGATTGCGCGCGGCCCCCAGCTTCCTACCTGCCCAGCGCGGCGGCTGGGCCTTTCCCTGCTCCGTCACTGCAGGAGGGGCCGAGCAAGGAGAGTGAGAGCGTGTGTCGGCCCCACTTCCTGCCTCCGGCCCCAGTAAAATGAAAGCAGCTGGATTAAATCCCCAGTGAACAGGGGCGACGGCAGACCTTGCAGCCTGCCAGCCAAGCACATTTCAGAGAGAAACAGCCAGACGCGAGGTAGCGTGTGCAGGACGGGCTTTGGTCGGGGAGGGTGCGCTGGGGGAAAGAACAGGGACGAGCGAGAGGTACCCTCAGTGTCAGGGGTGTGGACGTCACAGAAGGCAGGAAGGGCCCCCCACACGGCTCTGCCAGGAGAGCGGCAAGAAGGACACACGGGACGTGCAAGCATCCCCTAAGCCGGAGGCCCCGGCGCCTAACACAAGCACGCCCACGTCCACACCCTCGCAGAGACTCAGAACAGCCCCGCCGCTCAGCTGGGGCCTTGAATCACTTAAAATCTCGCTCTAGTTTCTCAAAAGGCTCAGAGGAAAAAACGAGTGACATTTCTTCTGGTTTGAATATTCTCTGATCTACGTGCTCCAACTGCCGTCTGCTTTGGTAGAGGAACAAGCTGTTCACGCAGTTTTGTTCCTTCGGGCAGTGGCAGGGACCACAGGACACGGAAACTAAAGCATGACCATTCGACGCACGCCCTGTACCGTTTGTCCTAAAGCCGTAGATGATCGGTGTTTTACGTGAAGTGCGTGACTGAAGTATGTTATTCGAAGTTCCCACGTTTACAAACCGGGAAGGAAGAGGGGCTTGGTCCCTGTGAAGCCACCTGGGTCTGCTGCCCCCCCCCCGCTTCCCCTCCCCCCGGAGCCGGGAGTCAGGCCCTGGCCACAGGTGTCGCAGAAAAGAGCAGTCTTCGGTTTTGTCCGGCGGGCGCCTTTAGAGGCTCCAGAGCCGTCCGAGGGATGCTCTGAGGAGCCTGCGTGGGGTCTGCTGCGGGGGGAGAGGCTCCGGCAGCATGGGGAGCCTGGGAGCCTCCGAGCCCCGGTCAGACTCCGGCCTCCAGGAGAGGGACGCTGGGGGCCAGCGGCAGGGGACCGGCTCCCAGCAAGAAACCACCCAGCACTTTTCCTGCGGTGCCAGTGCGCTGCAGCCGGGACGGCCAGTCAGTTCCGCACGGGGCGAGCCGAAAACAGCCGTTCCAACCTAGCCACAGCCCCGCCCAAGCAGGAGGCAGGCGGGGGGCTGGAACGCAAGCCTGGGGGTGACCAGGATTGATGCCACCGCGAGCACTGGGACCAGACAGTCCACCTCCTCACGTGCACGAGGCTGACGCCCAGGTCTTCCCCATCAGGAGCCCCGATCCAGCCAGACTGGAGCCTGCCAGGTCCCCAGCACTCCCTCCTCACCTCCTGGCTTGGCTGACTCCCCTTCTCCTCATCTGCCCAGCCTTGGTTAGCCGACCCCACCTCCAGGCAGTCTTCCTTGCTTTACTGTATATTCTCTCAAACTCCTATTACTGTGACAAGACTCCTAAAGGCAAGAGCAGTATTTTTCTAGCCGCGATCTCGTACCTAGTCCAGGCACAAAGCATATGCCCCAGAAATATTGGTAAATGGGTTGCTAACAGCTTCGATTGCCTGCTTCATCACGTGGGAGAATATCAGTGGTTTTTTATCCAGCCCGTGCCTGCGAGTGAGGGAGGGAGCAGAGCTTTGTGCTACCGGTAAGGGTGGACACGTGTCAACCAGAGGGCTGCTTAGGAAGCTCGATTCCCAAGGACACACGGGTAATTACTACACAGAAGCGGTTGCCCATCAAACCAGTGGGCTTTTAATGGTGTTGGGACAACAATTTAGCCATCTGAAAGAAGATCAGGTTGGCATTTTTACCTCATTCTACAAACACTGAGTAGGTCAATGGCTTATATAATGAAAATCAAATCAGAAAATACTAGAAGAACACGCAGATGAACTGTCTAGAAGGCATTAGAGAAAAATATTGATAAATTTTTCTACATAGAACAAAATATTACACCATTCAGGAAGATAAAAGACCACTGACAAACTAGGAAAAATATTTTAATATATATTTTTAATGTTTATTTATTTGACAGAGAGAGAACACGAGTGGGGGAGGGACAGAGAAAGGGAGAGAGAGAATCCCAAGCAGGCTCCTCGCCGTCAGCAAAGGGGGAGACTCAAACCCACGAACTGTGAGATCATGACCTGATCCAAAGTCAGATGCTCAACCTACTGAACCACCCAGGCGCCCTTAGAATTGCTTTAAAAAAGGAAGCTGTCCGACAGGACAATGGACAAAGGACACAAACCAAAGATGACAGACAAAAAAAAAATCCCGTGAGCATCCGAGTAAAGCGCTCAGCATCACTCAGAATGAGGGAAAGGCAGATTAATCCAAGACGCTGTTCTCCTAACAAAAATGATTGGGAAAAACCTAAAAGTTAATTGAAATCAAAGCTGCGTCTGCCCGTTGAGAGGGCAGCCCCCACTTTGGGAAATTCTTGCTGTCACACCCAAGGTGCCGTGTGTATGAGAGTCAGGCCACCCGAGGCTCCCGTCTAAACCGCCGGAGCCATTACTCCTCGGGAGTCTGTGGATCAGCTGGGCCCAGCCTAGCGCTCCACCCGGCCCCGTGGGGTCAGCTGGCTCGTTTCTGTGGCTGCCGTCTGGGGCGTGGCTGGTGCTAGCCTGTCCCAGACACCTTCGCTCTCGTGTCTCGAGCCGTGGCTGGGTGGCTGGGTGACCCAGGCCTGGCGGGGCCTCTTCCCAGAAGCACAGTGCAAGGCTCCTGGAGACCAGTGGCAGAACTCTC
>CM053563.1:56103936-56121825 GCA_028646485.1 Cryptoprocta ferox | reverse complement strand
CGCTAAAACAGCAGCACAGGTGTTCTGTCCCATATTTACTAAGTGTGGGAGCTCCCCCAGGTGCTGGTGTGCAACAACCTCCCGGACTTTTTCACACGCCAATGCACACAGGGGGAAAGAAGACACATTTGTAATTGTTGGCACCTAACAAAGCCCAGCTGGGCCACACAACACGCAGTGACGGTGGCTACTGGGGGGAGGGGGAGCCGGCAATGTCCCCTGGGATAGCTTGCTAAAACCGCCTTTAAAAAATTTATTTAAGCTATACATTTGTTTGTTTATTTAATGTTTGTTTATTTTTGAGAAAGAGAGCAGGGTAGGAGCAGAGAGAGAGAAAGAACCCCAAGCAGGCTTTCCACAGCACAGAGCCTGACGTGGGGCTCGAACTCACAAACTGTGAGATTGTGACCTGAGCTGAGATCAAGAGCCGGACGCTTAACCGACTGAGCCACCCAGGCACCCCTATTTATTTACTTAATTAAAAAAACTTTTTTTTAAAGTTTAATTTTGGGAGGGGAGGGAGGAGCAGAGAGAGACACAGAATCCGCAGCAGCTCCAGGCTCTGAGCTGTCAGCACAGAGCCCGACGCGGGGCCAGAACCCACGAGCTGCGAGATCATGACCTGAGCCGAAGTTGGACGCTTAATCAACTTAGCCACCCAGGTGTCCCTATTTATTTTTAAGTAAATGGTACCCGCAGTGTGGAGCCCGAACTCACGACTCCAAGATGAAGGCCTCATGCGCTACTGACTGAGCCAGCCAGGTGCCCCTAAAACTGATTTCTTTGTACCGTGCAAGGATATTACCATATTCACTATTTACAACAACCCCATTTTAAAAATTATATAAAAATCGTGCTGTTAGGACAGTGCACACATGGCCACCCTCTTCTGTTGAGAACAAGGGAGGCAGGGCCCCACGAGCCTGCGTCCTGCATGACTTCCCGGATCATCACCAGCGCCTGAGCCGGCAGCACTTTTGTAACAGGAAAGCAGGGCTGTGAAATCCAGCGTATCCAGTCGTTGCTGAAATGACCACACCTGCTTAGAATGGGGTCCGGATGGGCCGTCTAGTCAGTCATCCTTAAGAAAGAGCAACATTCTCATTTCATCCAGTGATCGGTCCCTTCCTCCCCTCCAGAGCAGAGTCCCCGCCCAGGGGACAAGGGCTAGGGCGTCCGGATGCTCCTCTGCGCCCTCGCTCCATCATCTGACCCCGCATCCAGCCCAATCCCAGCTACCCAGCTTCAAGCCTGGAAGTTCCCGGTTGGGGCTTTTCTGAGCCAGCCCGGTGGGTGAGCCAAGTTTTCCAGGGACGGGCAGCCAGGCAGAGGGAGGAGGTTGCATGGCGAGCTGGGGACTCGGACTGCTGCAGGGGGTGTGCGGGGGCTCCTCCCTGGGGTGACAGAGGGGACGGGGTATGGAGGAGGGAAGCCCAGACACACTGCTGCCCAGGGGGCCCATTCACACTCCCGAAGGCCTGACCACTGTGATGAGATGTTTGCTCTGGGGTCATCACATAAGACTAACAGGGTCCCCTCGCCCCTTTCAGCACACTCCCCTGGGGGGCCGTGTCAGCAGATGCTCCTGAAATACTCTGATCGGCACCATTACCTTGTCTATGTGGGGATGTGTTCAACTTTGAGAGTAAACATTCAAAGCCCCACTTCTTGGCCTGGGCAGAAGAGGCCGTCTTGCCCCGTGGGGGCTCTGTCCCATGTGCCTTGTCATTCAGACCTCAGCACAGACTGTAATGGGAATGGACCCTCGTCCCAGAACACCCCCCCAACTGTCCCCCCACTGACCTGGTCTTGCATAGACTTCCTTCCCCCACCCAAGACCTTGGCCCACGCTTCTTCCTCTACCTGACAGGCTGTCCCCCTGCCTGCCGCATGGTTCTCCTGGGGTGCACTCGAGAACTGGGGTAACACCTGCCTCAATCTCCTCACCTCTGAAATGGGGGAGGGGTAAGAGCATCTGCCTGGAAGGGCTGTCGTCCGGGAACTCGTTGGGTGGCACGGCCGTGCCCCACACCTCGTGACGCTCCTGTCTCAGACCAGGGACCCGACCGGATCCCACCCAAGGCCTCCCTGGGAAGTAGGCGCGCAGCTGGTGTTTCTGGCAAGTCACGGCTTGTTCAGACGGTAACCAAGCCACAGCACAGAGTTTTGGAGGGTGCTGCCTTGGGCCTCAGTCCTAGCACGAGGTGCTGGCAGGTTGTCCCCTTTTCGGGGGCATCCCTCGATCGTGGTGGGTGGGCATGTGCGGGCATCGAGCCCGCCGGGACTCGGCCGCGGCCTCCCCGGGCGCAGAAGGACAGTGGCGGACCTTCCCGAAGGCTTGGAGGAGGGTGGGCACCCAGCTAGCCGGCACAGCCCTTAGGACGTCCGCTGCGGGGGCTCCGCGTCCCCACTGTGGCCTCCCAGTCCTCTTCACCTCCTCAGGTGTCAGAAGGACACTTCAACTCTGGAAAGGAAGTCGGCAAATGATGCGCGGGGCCAGGACCCGGAGCGCCAGTCGGAGGAGCCCCAGCACTTTCCAGCTCGGCTCCACCTTCTGCCTCTGCTCAGGAGCCCGCCGCGTCCTTGCTGTGGGCCCCCCCGGCCTTTGGGGTGCCTCGGACCCTGCAGAGGAAGCCCGTCCCCTCTCTGCCCTCCTCTCTGTGGCCGGCCGAATGGTGGCCTCGGACGTCCACGTCCTCATCCTCCTTTGTTACTTCAAGTGGCAAAAGTGACGTGGCAGCCATGATTAAGGTTTTGAGATGAGAGGTGACCCCGGGTTATCGGGGGGGCCGGTGTCATCAGAGTTTTATGGGAAGGAGGTAGGGGTCAGAGTCAGAAAGGGAGATGTGGCCGTGGAAACAGACGGACCTGCGAACACTGCTGGCCGTGAACGCGGAGGCCCGCGGGCCAAGGACGCGCTGCCTCCAGAGGGAGTCCCTCTGCCCCTGTGACTTGTCATCACAACACGGCCGGGCCTTCCTTGTGTCCATGCGCTTTCCCGGCGGAGGGGCCGCCCTGTGCCTGCCGAGCGCTGGCGGGGCCCTGGGGTTCGGGGGGTCAGACCCTGAGAGCATCGCTGGGCTTCTCTGCTCCTCTCCGGGCGTCGGAGCGACCGACAGACCGTTCGATTTTACTTCCCTTTCTGTTTTCATCATATGATTAACACACGGTAGGGGCGCCCGGGGGGCTCAGCCAGTTTAGCATCCGACTCTTGATTTCAGCTCAGGTCATGATCTCACAGCTCATGAGATCGAGCCCCACGTCGGGCTCTGTGCTGACAGCAAGGAGCCTGCTAGGGATTCTCTCTCTCCCTCTCTCTGCCCCTCCCCAACTCATGCTCTCTCTCTCTCTCAAAATAAATAAATAAACTTAAAACAAACAAACAAATAATAAAATTAATACATGGGTAGTTAAAATATGCAAACAATACAGGGGGAGGTAAAACCCCAGCCCTCCCTCGTGCATGATTCCAGAACATTCTGGTGGGATCCCACACATATCTCCTTTTTTTAATACAACGGGATCATATTATATTTGCTGGCCTGCATCTCGGTTTTTTTCACTTCATGCTTGATCGTGGAGGTCTTTCCCTATCAACACACGGAGGGACCCGCTGTAAAGCTCTTTCTGTTGCACCAGTGAGCTCAGTTCATGATGCAACGAGGGCTCCATTTGGAGCCATGCGCTACCAATGGGCATATTCACAGTCATTTCACAGTTACAAACCTCCCTGTGATATCACTGGGTATCTTAATGTAGCTTTTTTTAAATTGTGGTTTGAGGCCCAGTGGTAGATCGTAAGACTAGTGAGGCAGGCCATGACCAGTATTTGAAAAAAAAAAAAAAAAGGTTAGACTCAATTCCGACTTGACAATGCCCAAGTGTGTGACATGTGGAGTGAGTGTGTCTGGGTGTGTCTGGTGTGTGCCTGCTTGTGTGTCTGCTGGGTCTGAGGAGAAAATGTGTTTCTTTTTCGTAAATGGCAGAATTAATTTTTTTCAAAAAATAAGTCTGAAATTGGAGAGCAGATCCGAGCAATGTGAGGGGAGACCAGCAGTGGGAGGTGAGTTAGGGGTCAGGAAATGACTCAGCAGGGGTGGAGTCACAGAGACAGAGCTGGGGCAGCGCTCTAGGTGGTCTGAAGAATAAGAGAGGGTGGCGTGAAAGACAGCAAGGGACATGAATGTTCACAACTTTGAAGACTGAGCATAAGGCAGAGCCCAAAGTATTGTATCATTTTCTGTTATAGACCAGACTGGGGGGCTGTCAGTCTGAAGTGCCACACAAATGCCTCCATTAGGCAGTTAGAAATGTGGCGTCTGACCACTTTCTTACACTATACACAAAAATAAACTCAAATGGATGAAAGACATCCAAACAGGAAGCCATCAAAATCCTCAAGGAGAAAGCAGGCAAGAACCTCTTCGACCTCGACCGTAGCAACTTCTTACTCAACACGTCCCTGGAGGCAAGGGAAACCAAAGCAGAAATGAACCATTGGGACCTCATCCAAATAAAAAGCTTCTTCACGGCAAAGGAAACAATCAGCAAAACTAAAAGGCAACCGACGGAATGGTAGAAGATATTTGCCAACGACATATCAGATAAAGGGTTAGTATCCAAAATCTATAAAGAACTTAACAAACTCAACTCCCAAAAAACAAATAACCCAGTGACAAAATGGGCAAAAGACACGAATAGACACTTCTCCAAAGAAGACATCCAGATGGCAACCGACACATGAAATGATGCTCAACTTCCCTCACCATCAGGGAAACACAAATCAAAACCACAGTGAGATACCACGTCACACCCATCCGAATGGCTAAAATCAACAAGTCAGGCAACAACAAATGCTGGCGAGGATGCGGAGAAAGAGGATCTCTCTTGCACTGCTGGTGGGAATGCAAACTGGTGCGGCCGCTCTGGGAAACAGTATGAAGGTTCCTCAAAAAATTAAAAATAGAACTACCCTACGACCCAGCAATTGCACTACTAGGTATTTATCCAAGGGATACAGGTGTGCTGTTTCGAAGGGGCACATGCACCCCGATGTTTACAGCAGCGCTAGTGACAATAGCCCAAGTATGGAAAGAGCCCAAATGTCCATTGATGGATGAATGGATAAAGATGCAGTTTATATACACAATGGAGTATTACTTGGCAATCAAAAAGAATGAAATCTTGTCATTTGCAACTATGTGGATGGAACTGGAGGGCATAGTGCTAAGCGAAATTAGAGAAAAACGAGTATCATGTGACTTCACTCATATGAGGACTTTAAGATACAAAACAGATGAACATAAGGGAAGGGAAGCAAAAATAATATAAAAATAGGGAGGGGGACAAAACCTAAGAGATTCTTAAATATGGAGAACAAACAGAGGGTTACTGGAGGGGCTGTGGGAGGGGGAGGGGCTACATGGGGGAGGGGCAGAGAGAGGGAGAGAGAGAGAGTCCCAAGAAGGCTCCATGCTGTCAGCACAGAGCCTGATGTGGGGCTCGAACTCACAAACGGTGAGATCATGACCTGAGCCGAAATCAAGGGTTGGATGCTTAACCAACTGAGCCACCCAGATGCCCCAACGAATAAACATTTTTAACAAATGGACAAAGGAACGGAATAGACATTCCTCCAAAGATCTACGAAAGGCCAATAGGCACATGGAAAAATGCTTCGCGTCACTAGACAAAAGAGAAATGCAAATCAAAACCACAATGAGCTACCACCTGTGAGGAGGGGCATCATCCAAAAAAACCCCAAGAAATAACAAGTAGGTGATGATGTGCAGAAAAGGTGCCCCCTGAGCACTGTCGGCGGGAATGTAAATCGGGGCAATCTCTATGCAAACAATATGGTCCTTCGTCCCAGAATTTATAGAAATACCGTATGATCCTGGGCCGCCTGGGGGGCTCAGTCAGCTTAGCGTCTGACTCTTAATTTCGGCTCAGGTCATGATCTCACGGTTCGTGGGTTTGTGTCCCGTGTCCAGCTCTGTGACAGCACAGAGCCTGCTTAGGGTTCTCCCTCTCTCTCTCTCTCTCTCTCTCTCTGCCCCTCCCCACTAGCTCGCTCTCTCTCAAAATAAATAAATAAACTTAAAAAGAATACTTGAGCTAACATATAATTTCTGGGTAGTTTCTAGGTCCTCCTTGCTACCTTCCTGGCTGGGAGTAGGTGGCGGATATGGGCGCGTGAGTGTCCCAAGGCTCCTGGGCAGAGGACGACCCCCTTGGCTGTATCACCCCAGCTGTGTCTCCTCTTCTCCAGACACCAGTCCTTAGATCTGGGCCCACGTTAATGACCTCATCTGACCTTGATCACATCTGCAAAGCCCCTATTTCCAAATAAGCCCATCGCAGGTGCTGGGGGTTAGGATGGACCTGTCCTTTGGGGGACACATCTCAGCCCCCATGACGGGGGACAGTTGTCGATCTCTGTCCTCCCTCACGGGTGTTGTGGGGATCAGAAGGGGAGTAGGAAAAACTCAACACCATCTACAAAGCCAAGGCGGGTGACCTCGCTCCCCTGGACAATCAACTGACCCTGTCCCCGACCCTCCCAGCCTGCTTCCTCCTGGCCTGGCTACCTGGCTGCCCAGCCAGGGCCTTCAGTTCTGTCTGGAACCTCCACCCACTCAGAAAAGCGGTAGGTGCCTGCTGTGTGGACCGTACTCGAGCTTTCTTTTGCCTCAGAGGACCGCTCCCTTCTCACTGTCAGCCTGGGGGGTCCCGTGAGACTCACCCCGTTCCCTGGCCTCTTTTCTGCAGGACAGGGCACTGTGACAATGTCACCTTTAAGCTGCGGGACCACCAATGTAGCCAAGTCAGCCTGGAGGAGCCGTGGGGGCCTGGGTGGGATGGACACGCGTGCCCAGCACCCGGCCACAGCGGACCGGGCAGGCGCCAGGTAGCTGTGCACGCACTGTCTGAGGAGTCCTTGGAAACTGCCGGGTTAGCACACTCATTCCACAGACAGCAAACTGGGGTGCAGCGCGGGGGCGGGAGACGCCCGGGCGTGCACGTCAGGACGGAGGAAATGGAGCAGAGCTGTACCCCCCGCCTCTCCAGAACGAAGGGCTAAGGCCCCAAGAGACCATAATCAAAACCCCACAAAGTAGGGGTCATAACACCACCACAGGGGCACACCAGCCCGGTGCGGAGGCTGAGGTCTGGACACTGGGCTACGACAGGCAGGAGCCGCTGTGCCCACTGCTAAGTGGGGGCGGCTCCTGGCTTTGGCCACCCTGTTCTGAGACTGGCCAGGCTGACCCCACTCCGGGGCCCAGGCCTCCAGGAGCTTCCCCAGAGCACCAGGCAAGAGGGAGCCCCAGAGGTAAAGCCCCCAGGCGTGCGGCCACTGCCAGCCTGCCCTCCGGTTTTCCCAGGGGTTTAGGCCAGGCCCTGCTGGTCCAGCTGAGGAGTCAGAATGGGCAGACCCCAGTGACCAGGCACCGAGGGCCAGGCCTTGGCTGGCAGAGAGAGACCGCTCTGATCCCAGGATGTAATTTCCATGCTCGAACGTCACGCCACAAAGTCCTCCGAGGTGAATACAATACAGGTGTGTGTGTATTCAGAGACGCACATCTCACCACCCAGAACAAGACCCACCCCCCCTGCCCCCCGCACCCATAGCTCCTGTCCTTGAACTTCATATAAACGGATCACACAGTATGAATTGCCTCATACCTGCCTTCTGTGCGTGGTCTTGCTGAGGGTCTCAGAGTTCTTTGGTTTAACTTCAGAGTCTGGGGCTCCATCGTGCGGACTTTCCAGTTTCCGGGTCCCTTCTCCTGTTACTGGCCTGGGCTCCCTGCATGGCCTGGTCGGCCCGCACGTGTGTGCGCGGGTGTGGGTGTCGTCGGGGCGGGCACCGGGCAGGAGCGCAGGTCTGCCAGACTGTCCTGGAGGTGCGTGCTCAGTCTTTGGGGTCCGGGCGTCCCTCTCTCTGATGTTCGAGTCTCGCGGGCCGGCCGGGGGTCCAGCTGTCCCGGAGCGAGGCCCCTGCGGCCTCCCACTCCACCCTCTGAAGGCAGACACACCAGCCGTCAGGGGTGAGCTGAGGCCAGGCGGGGGTGCGAGCTCACCCCTGAGGCCCACGGCTCTTTCCTCTCACTCCAAACGAGGCGGCAGGACGTCCTGCTCCCGGGCGGCGACGCAAGGCCTTCCGCTGGTGCCACGTTCACCGCGGGCGACACACAGCTTGTTGGCACGGTCCTGCTGCCAGCCTCCTGCCGGCCGTGCGTCTCCCTCCTGTTCTGTGCCCAAGCCACTCTGTGCCCATCTGCTGAGGAGCCGAACGCAGTCAGCGGGGCTGGCTGGGAACAGAGTCCTCCTTCTCCACGGACACGCGGGAGTCTCCGTGCATCACTCCTGACACCGCAGTGCGCCAGTGGACACGGGCAGTGCTCAGGCTTCGAGACAGTTTCCGGAGAGGCCCAAGGTGTGGCCGCAGCCCCTCAGCCTCGGGGACCCCGGGAGTCCGGCCACAGCCGCCCCCCGGCCCGCCCTGGCCACAGCACCCTGCTCTTCCCAGCGACCCACTGCTGTGGGGAGTTGTAGCCACCCATGCAGTGAGCCCGGGCACCTCACCGTGTGGGGGTGGGTCCCCCGGTGCCCGCCAGGACGGGCTCCACCGGAGCAGGATGAGAATGAGTCCTGCCTTTGGTAACTCCCACGTGCGGGCTCGGGCCGCGGATTCTCCTCCGCCAGCGAGGCTGCCGCACCGCGGAACGTGGACGCTCCCTGAGGCTCCGGTGGCGCGTGTTAGAGGCACGCGCAAGCATGTTGGCATCAGAGGGCGCCTCGCAGCACCCCAAAAGGCCAAGGGGGATGATCCGGAAGTCCATCACTGGGCCGCGGGCCACCAGGCCATGTGGAAGCATCTGTGAGAGGAGCTGGGCATGGGCTCCCTCAGGGTGTCCACTCAAGGGTCGCTCGAGATGGCAAATCACAGCCACTGAAATGGGATGACAGGGAATCACGTGGGCTTATGTCGGAGGGTCACTTCCAGGCCATGGAAGTGGTGCTGGCGTGATGTGGGAGGCCTGTGGTGACGTGGGAGGCCTGGGGTCCCTGGGTGGCACCCGGGCTGCCACTGTTGCAGGTCTGTCCTGTCCTCCCCTCCCTCTTGGGGAGCCCCTAGGTGCCCCCTCAGTTCTGCCCAGGCACGCCGTCCTCAGGCGGGTTATGGGGCCGTGTGCACCACGGGGGGCACAGCACCTCCTCTCCGGCTGTGAGAGTCAAGGGCGGCGGCAGGCGTGAGGCGTGTGGGCAGCACAGTCCTATTTCGCGGCACTCACCCCAGTGACAGTTTTCCTCTGTTACAAAATAAGTGTGTGAATATTCATGGGGGGGTGCACCAAGGCGTTCACATCGCCGCCGAGGGGGTGGGGTGCTGCTCATTCTCGTCATTATTTGTGCTTCCTTAGAGTTTCTAATTTCTACAAAGAGCACAAATTGCCTTAGTTAGAAGACGAAAAATGTCTATGTTCGGTAACGAGGTCCGAGGCCCAGAAGGAGAGGAAGACAAGACAGTCTGCGGGGACCTGAGGCGGCCCTGACCGCGGAGCAGGGAGTGAAGACAGAATGCAGGAGACGGTAAGGAGCTTCCCATGGTCCCACACAGGGGGCAGCGCTCCCAGCAAGTGGCTCTGAGTAGCCATTGCCCCAGAAGTGACTTCCTCCCTTCCACTCGTCAGGTCTCCACTTATGCCACCTCTTCAGGGAAGCCTTCCTGGACCGCCAAGACTGAGGCAGCTGCCCCTTCTGAGGTTTTCCCTATAGCAGCACCCATAACAATGAGGGCAGACATTTTCCAGAAGCTTATTTGATGCAAGTGCTGAGTGTGTTAGGCCCTGTCATATGGAAGATTCAAGTTTATTTCCCTCTCACATTCAAGAAATTCAGCGCTGGCTGTTTTAGGGCTGAGTCCAGGACTTGCGCCCTCCCGTCTTCTCCATCTCGGCGGTATGGTTTCCGCTTCCAAGGTCACCTGTGGTGCAAGAGGGCTGCTGACCTCCAGCCATTACATCTCGATCCAAGCAACGGAACACAGGGGAGAGAAGCACACCCGCAGCTCCTCCCTGTCTCCCTCACACCAGGAGCTGAAGTGTAGTCAGGGGGCCCCGGTGGCAGCAGGGGACGTGCAGTCTTTACGAGGACAGCTGTGAGCCCTGCTGACATCTGGGGCTTTGTCACCACCGAAGGGAGGACAAGCATCAGGTGGCCCCGAGTATCTGCGTCCCATGCATTGGACACTCCCCTCCGTAGGCACGACAGAGGAGGCAGCCGGCCTCACGCAGCCTCGCACAGCCGGCCTGGGTCAGTTGCTGTTGGCACGCAGTGGGCACGCAATAGATGTTTGCCGTTCTGCCAGACGGACGACGTGAGAAAGAAGTGTCCGTGGTGAGCAGGGCGCCAGGGCTCCCGCGACACGCCTGTGGCCATCAGCCCACACACCTCGGTCTGGCCAGCCCGCATAGCTTGAGGAGGCAGGGAAGGGGCGGCGGTGTGTGGCCCGAGCGTGCGGGCTGCTGGGGGCTCAGAAAGAGGCTTCGGCAAAGCAGGTGAGGACAGAGGTGCTGCCACACAGGCACACGCTCAGGCGCACGCGCACAGCCAGGAACCGTGGCCCCAGGCCCTTGGAACCGTCTCCAAGGCACAGCTCGGGACTCACTCCACGGCCCCAGCTGTGCTCAGTGGGCCAAGTGGCTTAACTTCTCTGAGCCTGGTCCCCTTCTGGGAAACAGCGCTCACAAGACGCGGCCACGGGGGCCGTGGGGATTCCATACGGAGGCTGACACGGCCCCGGTGAGGACCGGGACAGCAGAAAGTTCCCTGTCGGGGCTTGCAGCACTGGCACGGCTCGATGGGGGGAAGCCGCCAGCACCAGGCAGGGGCTCGCTCGGGTGCTCCTGCTCAGGGCACATGTCGGTGCAGAGGCGGGGAGGGGACGGGGAACCAGGAAATCAGTGTTGCCCACGGCACCCTGGTGCCTCGGTGCCTCGTCTGGCAGCCGGCTGCCGCCCCCGCACCAATTACAAGCACTTAGTCAATCCCGCCTGTGCTGCTTTTCAGCAGCGGAAGAAAGAACAGCCTCGAAGCCGAGCTGGCCCTGCTCCCACCCCCTCCAGCCTGCGGCTGGGGACCCAGAGGGCGGCCCTGGGGTGGGGGGCCCTGACAGGGAGTCCTTAGGCTCCAAGGCCCAGCCTGGGCTCTGTGGGGGGAGGCAGATGGCCGGCAGGGCAGGGGGCAAGTGTATAATCCGAGAGGTAGGGCTTTGGTACAACTGTCCCTCAGAACAAGAGAGACAAGCCACGCTCCCTGGCAAAACTGCTCTTTATCTACGAACTGGTGTTTTGTGCCGAGGCCTGGGCACCACTCCCCACCCTTGCAGGCCCGTGAAGCCGGCGCATCAGTCACCTGCTGCTGCATCACAAGTTATACCAGAAGCTGGTGGGTGGTTCAGAACGACAACCAACACGGACGGACTCGTACCGTTTCTGTGGCTCTGGAACACAGGAGAGGACTGGCCTCCCCCGAGGGTGTAGGGCAGGCCTCAGCTGGGCCAGAGGAGCCCACAGCACGCGGCCAGCCAGCCGTGCCTGCTGTTGGCTGGGGCCTCAGCACCACGGGCCGCTTGGGCTTCCTTGCAGCTTGCAGTCTGGGTCCCGAGAGCCGGTGCCTCCAGTGAGCGAGGCGGCAGAGTGTGGCATTGTCATGACCAAGCCTTGGAGGGTTACCTAAGACCCCAGGCCCTCGCAGCTGCTGGGAGGAGGGACACTCACCCCACCTCTCAGAGGGAGGGGCTGCCAAGGAACTAAAGCCATCACACTCCCATGTGACAGATGGGAAGGTAACTTGTCCAGGTGTCCAGTTTGACTCTGGACCAGAGCTTAAGCAGCTAACCCCGGAAAGCGCATCCAAGCTGCCTGCAAATCCCAAGTCCATCCTTGACAAGGGGCCGCTCCAAAAAGTGTGCTGGAGGCAATTTCTGAAGTAAGCCGGTCCCGGGATGGCTCTGGCCACGGGGTCCCTGGCCAGTGCACACTTCTGGTTCTGATCGCTGGGGAGGCCCAGGTCCTGTGCTGTTAGGAGCAAGCGTGAGGCCCTCCATGCCAACTGGCAGGATTTCATCCTCGTCCCTTCCCCAGAAAGCTGTCTGGGGTCCAGAGCCAGATCTCATGTCCCTCGACGGAAGAGGGAGCGAAAGACATAAATCCTGGAATTGCCTGGAGCTGGCGGGTCCTCAACTGTGACCCTGGGCAACTCACTTAACTGGTCTGAGCCCTGCTTTTCTTGTCTGTGAAATGGGCATATTTGCCATCTTTCTGGGCCAGAATCTTGGGGTGGCGCTTGATGGAAACCCAGCTCCAGCTGTCTGGATAGAGAGGGAGCTCAAAGCTTCCTTAGGACCCTCTTACCTCAGGGCTCAGAACAAGGCACCTCCCAGCACCATTTCTCTGGCCCATTTCTTTGTGTCGGCTTCGTTCCCAGGTAGGTCCAGCCCATGTGGTGGCATGGTGGTCACCAACTGCTCCTGGCCCCCATGCCACCAGCTTACAACTCAAGGAAAAGCCAAAGGTCAACACAAGTCCCAGGACCGTGTCTCATTAGCCAGCTCAGGCCTAGGCAGAAGTTGGGCTCGAACTGGTAAAAGTCACTACGTCCTTACAGCCGATCTGGTGATCCCATCCTGACCCTACGTCCCCCAACACGTGCCCAGCTGAGCCTGCGCACTGGCCAGGTCCCACGCCCACAGCCTCCTGTTTTCCTCCAGCCCAGGAGGGCATCCTCCATGGGCCACCCCTGGCTGTTCCCCACTTCCTGTTGGCCAGAGAAGAAAGGGCAGAGCGGAAAGGACGGAGGGTAGAGTCTGGGGCCTCACACCTCTGACCCCTCCCTGCCTCACATGTTCCTGGAGTGGCTGCTAAGGCATCAGCTGCAGGAAGGTACCCTTCCCCCACAGCAGGCTCCTCAGGCCCTGGCCCCACCCTGGGGCTGTGCACAGACCCCTCCTATTCTTCTTACCAGACTCTGTGCATTCTGCGCCCCCTGGGATCTGACCTGACCAACTTCCCTTGACTTTGCCCCAAACGGAGCCCAGAACTGTCTGAGACTGACACACCATGGTCCAGTCATAAAGGGTTCGGTGGCTGGTTCAGGACACAGCTGACAACCCCTCCTGTCCCTCCTGTCTTGGGACCCACAGCCTCCCCCACCCTATGGCCCTGCTGCCTCCCAGTGTAGATGGGGGTGCTTCTTCTCTGGTGTCCTCTCCATCCCCAAAGAGACCAACGTCGACCCTTCCGGAATTCAGCAGTAGTTAAGTTACCATGGCAATGCCTATTATCCATGCCTAACAGGAGATGAATCAGGAGCTAAAAATAGGTCCCAGAGTGAGTGGGTGGATGGGTGAATGGATGAATGGATGGATGGATAAACAGATGGATGGATGGATGGATGGATGGATGGGTGGATGGGTGGATGGATGCATGCATGGATGGATGGGTGGATGGGTGGATGGGTGGATGGATGGGTGGATGGATAGATGGGCGGATGGATGGATGGGTGGATGGATGGGTGGATGGATGGGTGGATGGTTGGGTGGATGGGTGGATGGATAGATGGGTGGATGGATGGATGGGTGGATGGATGGGTGGATGGATGGGTGGATGGATGGGTGGATGGTTGGGTGGATGGGTGGATGGATGGGTGGATGGATGGGTGGATGGGTGGATGGATGGCTGGATGGATGGGTGGATGGCTGGATGGATGGGTGGATTGGTGGATAAATGGAGGGCAGGAAGGGGGGATGGATGAATGGAGGTATGGAGAACGGGTGAGTGGGACTAGATTCAGGGTCAGGACAGTTTGTTTTTCCCAGACAAGACATCCCAGAGGAAATGTCAATCAGAAACCCACCCACACGGGGCCCAGAGGCTTTGGCAGGCGGTGCTCCTTCCCTGACAGAGTGTGTAGCGGGTCCTTGTAAAGCTGACTTGCAGGCTAAAGGCACCTGGGTTCCTGCCTGGCAGCCCCTCTCCACCTGAGCCTGGCTGATTCTGGGCAGTGGATCAGGGGTGGGGGCAGCATTGCCTCCTGGCATTCCTGAGAGGCTCTTCCCTTCAGTCCGGGAAGGACCCCAGAACCTGAGTCTCGGAGACCCCCTGTCCCGGGGTGGGGGCTGGGACGGGGCAGTAAAGGCACAAAGCACTTCGAGGACAAGATGACACTTTATTACATCTAAGCCCCCACCTGCAGGCCCCAAGACCTGGGTGCTCAGGTGGGAGCGAGCAGCAGGGTGGGAGGCAGGAAGCAAGAGGGATCTGACTGTGGCCAGGGGCTCTGGGGGCACCCTGCTTTCCTCCACAGCTGGGATGCAGCCTGCGGGTGCCTCCTCGGTGAGGACAGACACAAAGCAGGAGCCCCCAATCCATAAGCTTCCGTTCACGTTGGGCTGAGCTCTCAGCCCTCCTCCGGCTCTCTCAGGGAACCCTCCCCACCCCCGACCCTGCACTCTGGCCAGGGCAGGGCCAGGCTTGGGGGGCTATGGCCCGCACCCCACAACTTTAGCTCCTGTTTCAGGGTTCCCCGGGCCTGGGTTTGTTCATCCTTCAGCCTTGGGGGCCCCCAAAGGCTGGCCTGGGCAGCAGGGTCACAGGAGGACGAGGGGTGGGTCTCGGGGGGGGACAGGAGGGCTCTAGAAGGTGGGAGGCCTAAGGCACCCCAAGGTCGCTTGAGACAGAGACTGGCCGCACTCCCGGCTGCCCTGCCCCCTCGGAGCCGGTGTCCCGGGCATGGGTGCCTCGGGGAGGCAGTTCCTTGTAGCCGTAGTACTCCACCACCTGCCTGGGCACCTCGGCCAGCACGCACTTGGCCAGCGCCGCCGGGGACGCCTTCGGAGCGGGGACAACATGGTTACCTCACAGCTGGGGGGCCCTCCCGACCCTCTTGCCCCCGAGCTGCTCACACCCCAGCCTCAGCCTCTAGTGGTGGTGGAATCTGTCCCCATGGCCGACCAGTAAGTCACCTGGCGGCGAGGTGACCTTTGTGAGCCTGAGTCTGCACTGAGCCACAGCGGCTGGCACGGGGGCGGCCTCGGCCGGGCTCCGGACACACAGGGGCAGGAAGGAGGTGGGTTGTCCCCATCCGCCGTCCTGTAAAGCCCCATGAGTGTGTCCACTTGGCATAAACGTCCCTCACGTGTCTGTCTCACAAAGGGAATGAAAGCGCCAGCAAGCGTGTGGTGCGCTCTCAGGAGCCCAGCCTGCCGCCCTCCCTCCTGCGTGTAGGTTCGATATTTTCAACATAGGAAGGTTTCTACGTGCTCGAAAGTAGCCGCAGACCCGCTCACAATCACAACAGGGCACGGGAGGAAGCCTGGGAGCCTGGGCAGGCCTGTGCCCCCCCATCCCCAGCAGGCAGGCCTGTGCCCCCCCCAGGTACTCATGCTCCCAGACCCCCCCCCCCAAACACTCACGCTCTTGAGCTCCCGGAAGGGAACGAATTGCACAATGTCTCGGAGTGCTGGCTCGCCCCTTGGGGAGCGCAGGACACCCTCGTCCCCGTCCAGGGTCTGCATATCCGTGAAGTCAGCGTTGCCCACCCCCACGATGATGATGGACATGGGCAGGTAGGAAGCACGCACGATGGCCTCCCGCGTATCTGCCATGTCGGTCACCACGCCATCCGTCAGGACCAGCAGGATGTAGTATTGCTGGGGGCACAGGGAAAGAGTGGGCACGGGCACCCCACCCCTTCCTCAGCCCCTTGGGGGTTGCCTGGGGGCCCTCCAGGGCCGCGTCTGCCCCAAGTCCCCCAGCCAGCTCCCCACCCCCAGCCGCCTGGGAGCCACCCAGGCGTCCCTCGCTGCTGGTCTTCGGGTTTCTCTGAAGTTGTTGTTTGCTAAAGTGCAGTACATCACAGTCATCACAGCCCATGAGCTCACGCCCCCTCTGCGGGCCCCTCCTGCCTCTGCCTCTTACAGATGGAAGGGCTGAGACTGGTGGAGCCTGGGTCCCAACCCAAGTTTGAGGCTGGAGAAGGGGTGACCTGACAGGGCCTCCTACACCCTGTAGGTACCCGGGGTCCAAGGAACAATTTAGAGAGGACACACTCTGGGGCAGCCAGGCCAGGCGCTCAGCACATCCGCACAGACAGACTGGGTCTTATTTCAAATCAAAGTCCATTTCCATTGTCAAACAAACAACACAAAAACAAAACAGAACAACTAAAAATCTGGACAAGAGACAATATAAAGGAGAAGAAAGAACCCCCCCGGCCCGGTGGGCGCTGGCCCAAAACGCCACTCGAGAGAAGGACCAAGGGGCAATCCAACGGGTGCCCCTGCCGCCCGATCCCCCTTCCCCCTCTGAGCCCCAGACCCGTGGGATGAGTGAGCCCGTACTCAGCGGTCCCCCGGCCCAGCTCTCAGCCCCACACGAAAGCCCCCACACCCTCCTCCCGCCCCCCAGACTCGGTCAGTGCCCCTAAGACTTCACAGCCCTGAGCTCTGCGGCGAGCACAGGGCCTCCCCGGGCTGGGCAGTGGGTGACTGTGGTCCGGCCCCAGGAGGCTGTGTCTGCCTTGGAAAGAAGCGTCCCTGCTTTCCCTCAGGACAGAAAGATGGGAAAGTCGGGTGGTCCCAGGCTGCACTTGGCGCCTGCGCACAGTTCCAGCGCTGCTCTGAGAGAGGCCATCTACCAGCCCACGGACACTCCTACGACGCATCTTGGCTAAGATGGACTGTGCACCGAGGGGAGAGGCAGACATGAGTGCCTCCTAGGGACGTGCCTGTCACCTCCTGGGAAGTCTGAGCCCCGCGTACAGGAATCCGACAAGATCGTGGTGAACGCCACTAAGGGACACAGTCTGCAGAGCGCAGACCAGGAGACCTTCCAGGACACACAAGCTGGGCTCTTCAATAGCTGCTCAGTAAGGGAAGTCGTGGTGGGCGGGGGGGGGGGCAATCACACACGGGGCAGTTCTAACCCTGTGCTGCCTGTAAAACCATCAGGACAAGAATTATCCAACTGGACATGCAACATCAGCTAGATATTTCGTCCCAGGAACTACTGCTGTCTTTCAGGTGTGATAATGGTATTGTAGTGACATTTTCTGTCTCTTCTAGAGGTTTACACTGATATTTACAGATGAAGTTATGTGTCTAGGACTTGCTTCAAAATAATATGGAAGATGCCTGCTACCCTTGCTTCTGGACTGGATCCTGGGCCAGAAATGCAGCTCTAGGGCATTATTATCAGGGAAGTTAATGAAATTGGAACATATTCTATAGATAAAAGTACAGTATCTAAGTTAAATTTCATGAAATTGATATCTGTGCTATGATTATAGAAGAGAATACATGGATATTAGCAAATACACACCAAAACACTAAGCAGTAACAGGGCAAGAGGCTGCCAACCTTGGCTTCTGGGGGCTCTGTGCCTGGGGAAGAAAGTGTGAAATGGGGGGCTTCCCCGACACAGGATGAGACAGCCCAGGCATCGGGAGCACGGGCACCTGGAGTCTGGACACTGGCAAGTCACGTGGTCAGAGCAAGGCTGAGGAACAGAGCAGGTCAGGAGACCAGGACACTGGGCAGATCCGGGGACCACAGGCAAATGTGGACACATGGGGAAGGGGGTGACATAGCAAGGGGTCTCTTCCAATGTCTTGGGCTTGGAAGCTGAGCTGTGGTTGTGCACAGAATGTCCTCGCCGTTGGGGGCGGAGGCACCAGGAGGCCAGCAGCTAACTCCCAAATGGTTCAGAAAGAAGACAATAGTAACATACACCCATGGAGACAGAGAGGGGGAAGGAGGGACCAGGAGGGAGGAGGAGGGAAGGAAATGGAGGAGAGAAGAGGGGGAGGGAGGGAAAGAGG
>CM053563.1:56023055-56103436 GCA_028646485.1 Cryptoprocta ferox | reverse complement strand
GGGAAGGAGGGGGAGGGAGGGGGAGGGAAGGAGGGGGAGGGAGGGAGAGGGAAGGAGGGGGAGGGAGGGGAGGGAAGGAGGGGGAGGGAGGGGAGGGAAGGAGGGGGAGGGAGGGAGGGGGAGGGAAGGGAGGGAAGGAGGGAAGGAGGGAGGAAGCATGGAAAGAAGTCAATGACTGGTGAGTCCAGGTGAAGGGTGTATGGCAGTCACCGTCCTATTCTTACTATTCAAGTAAATTTGATGTTTTTTACAAAAGAAAACGTTACAGCAACAGCCCAGCTGCGCACACAGCGGCACAGATTTACAAACGTGATGAAAAAATAACAAAGCAGAACGCGACCTTTAGCATGAAATTATTTGCGAAAATTATACATGCATGCAAACAGGGGCGCCTGGGTGCCTCACTTGCTTGAGCTCTGGATTCCTGATTTCCGCACAGGTCATGACCCCAGGATCAGGGGATCGAGCCCCACATCAAGCTCCACACTGAGTGGGGAGTCTGCTCGACACCGTCTCTCTCTCTCTCTCCCCCTCTGCCCCTCTCCCCCGCTCTCTACCTCTAAACATAAAAATTAAGGGGCTCCTGGGTGCCTGAGTCTGTTAAGGGTCCGGCTTCAGCTCAGGTCATGATCTCAGGCTCTGTGGGTTCGAGCCCCGCGTCGGGCTCTGTGCCGACAGCTCGGAGCCTGGAGCTGCTTCGGATTCTGTCTCTCTCTCTCTCTGCCTCTCCCCTGCTTGTGCTGTCTCTCTGTCTCTCCAAAATAAAAAATGTTAAAAATTTTTTAATTAAAAATTAAAATTAAATAACACATGCAAGCAACAGAACGACACACAGAACGTGGCTGCCTGTGGGAAGGCGTGGGCGGCACCGGGTAAATCAGCTCGAGGGGGCCTGACCCTGCCCGGTGAGAACTATACCTGCGCCTCCGGCGGGGCTTTGGGGCCCTCCTGTGTCCCCCACACCACCAAACTGCGTGCCCTCAGCCTCCCTGACCTCCAGGCCCCCACCTCGCACACAGCAGACCATCCCCTGGCCGGTCCCCCCACGGCACACACCGCCTAACACACCCGGCCCCCACCGCACCGCCCGCCCCCGGTACCTACGGAGGCCTCCCCAGTGCGCTCCTCGGCCGCTGCCATGCGGGCCACCTTGGAGATGACAGGGGCCACGTTGGTGGGGCCGTAGAGCTGGACTCTGGGCAGGCAGTTCTGATAGGCCTCCACCACGCCCTGGATTCCTACGGGGTCGGGGGGAGGAGGGTGAGCCTGGCCCCGGCGCAACCCCCCCAGGCCCCCTCATGCCTTACCTTCACACTCATCGTCCTCAGGGTTGAAGTTGATGGCAAAGTCATGGGACACCTGGGTGGTGGTGACAGAGGGACTGTCAGCTGGGTGAGCCCTCAGGACCCCCCACATCCCCGCCTAGTGGGTGCGGTAGGTTTGCAGCCCCCGGGACCAGCTTGTGGAAAGAGCCTCGCGGAGGGAGCCGCCTGTCAGAGGGCAGACAGAGGGGTCCCGGCCAGTGGGGCCCCAGGCTTCTGAGCTGCGTTAACTAGTAAATCCCTCCCCCTACCACGTTTTTCTGCTTAAGCCAGGTGAACCACTATTTGCAACTAGAAGATTCCAGACTCATTCCCTTTCTCCAGACAGAGACACGGAGTTTGTCTTCAGTTCTCAGGGGTCACCGAGCGCTAGGTGACCAAGGTCAGCCTCTGGCCACAAGTGCAGGGTCCTTGCAACCTTCCCACTGTCTGTCACATGGGAGCTGGGTCCCAGAACCCAGGACAGCCTCTGCTGGGAAGAAGCAGGGCCCCGGAGGCCCCGGCAGATGCAAGGGGGTGGGGCTGACGTCCCTCTCCTACCTCGTACTTGGGAGGGATCCGGGCTCCAAACCCCAAAGCAGAAAATCTCTTGTCACTGAAAGAGAAGCAGCCCCATCGCACAGGGTCCCTGATTTCCCTGGGGTGGGGGTGGGGGCGGACAACCACCAGAGCCAGGACAGCCAGGCTCCATCCCACCCCCTGGGTGACCAGGCCCAGGCTAAAACTTCCGGGGGGCGTGGCTCTGCTCCGAGCCCCCTGGGGGAAACTGAGGCACTGAGCAGTAAAGACACCCCACCTCCAGGCAAGGGCAGAGCCAACGCCTCCATCTCTGTGTCTTTGCTCTGGGACCAGCAGGTAACTCCTTGGGCGGCAACCTGACGCTAGGAAATGTTGGCCTCCTGACTTTGGGACCTCTGCTCTCTGCCACCCACCTCCTGACAGCCCTCTGTTCGTCCATGGCCTCAGTTTACTGGTCTGTACAGTGGGACATAGATCCCCTGTGTGTGTGTGTGTGTGTGTGTGTGTGCAGGGTGAAGGCCATGTGACTGGCCCAGCCCCACCTCAACACACGCAGGTTTGGACCCGTGCTTCACCTCGGGGATCAGCCACGCAGGACACCCGGGTCTGGCCCGTGGAACGAGCCCCACCCACCGTGGCCCACGCACTGCCAGCCTTGGGCAGGTTCCTCTGGTCAGTGTGCAGTCATACAGTCTGGGCCCAAGTCTGTACTGGAGTCCAGGGAGGCTGGGAGGTGAGGGGCGAGTGAGGGGTGGGCGCCGCACCTGTCATCGTCCTGGGGACAGGGCAGTGGGGGCAGGGACCGCCCCTGTCATCGTCCTGGGGACAGGGCAGTGGGGGAGGGCAAGGACCACACTTGTCATAGTCCTGGGGACAGGGCAGTGGGGGAGGGCAGGGACCACACCTGTCATAGTCTTGGGGACAGGGCAGTGAGCGCGGGGCCGCACCTGTCATAGTCCTGGCAGATCTCTCCCACGGCCACCAGGGCCTGCAGGTACTCATTGGGCTGGAAGGGATTGATATAGTGCAGAGAGCAGCTGTTCCTCGGGTCACCATTGGAGGCTGTGAAATCGATGGCCACCTGCAGAGGCCCGGGCTCATGAGCTGGGGGCCCCTCTCCCACCTGGGCTGGACTAGGCACCCAGAGCCCCCATCTGACAGGTAGGGAGAACGAGGCATGGGGAGCTGCTGGGTGAGGGGTGCAAGCTGGAGCAGTCCCCAGGGCTTTCTGAGGAAACTCCGCAGGTGACAGTCCGAGGGCCCAGCTCTATGCTGGGGTGAAGGCCAGAGGGCAGCCTGGGGAGAGTGGGCGTCGGTGCTGAGCAGTGAGCCTGCACGCTGACAACCCAGAATCTGCCCAGAGCCCCAGGAGGAAAGAGGCTCCCGTCCGGGTGATGCCAGCCCACGGCCCGCAGCGCGGTCACTCTGAGCCCTGAGCACCTCCGGCCGAGTGGCCGAGTGCCCTGGGCGCCGGGCGGCCGTGCGGGGACGGGACCCAAGACTATGACCAGACACATCTCTGCTGCCACTCCACCCAGGCACGGACTGAGAGTTCCAGCCCTGGGCTGGGGTCCCCATGTGGCTTCCCTCAGGCCAATCTGGCTGCCACTTGGGTGGAGTGACATGGGCGTGAGCGGCCATGAGTGAGCAGTGAGGTGACACGGAGGCACAGACGCCGGCTCCCCGGCTCCACTGCCACCCACACAGCTGCAGGCCAGAGCCGTGGCCGTTCGGTCTGCGGCCTCTGCTGCTGTCTCTGGCTGTCACACGTGCCACTACATTCTTGCCACACACGTCTTTCTGTCTCTGCTTTTGTGGAGGGTGACCCCGGGGAGCTCCTGAGACCCACCTGCCCATTTCACCTGCACAGGAAGAGCGACCCCTGAGAAAAGGCGTGCGAAGAACCCAGAGCCCGGGCAGGAGGTGGGCGGAAACTCCTGACCCGCACCCACTCATGCACATCCGCCCCGGGCACCGGACCAGGCGCCCAGGCTCTGCTGGTGCGGAGGGGCCCCGTGCACTCACGGTGAAGTGGATCTGGCAGCCGCCCATGATGTAGTCCAGGAAAGAGTAGACCCTGTAGGACTTCCAGCCAGGAAGGTCGGCAGGGCCCGCCCAGGACGCCCCGCACCCCGAGACCCCGGCTGGAGCCCTGGGGACCTGCCCTTCTCTCCCCACTCTCTGCCTGGGGCAGCACCCCCGCATCTCCCCCCTCTGTCTCCCCCTCCCGTCCATCCCTCCCACCTCCCTCCCCCAAGTCCTGGGGACCCCCAGACCCTTGGCATCCACCTGACAATGGGGAGACCTGCAGGGAGGGTGTGCCCCGGCCCTGTCCCCTCTGCAGAGTTCAGATGGGAGCCAGCCCCCACCCCGGTGTGGGTGACGGGGCGTCTGCAGGCAGGGCCGCGGCTCACCTTCAGGCCTGCAAGGATGACCACCCCAGAGTTCTTGTAATTACGCTTCTTCTGCCTGTACTTGGTGTTCACGCAGTCCCACTGGGCCTGGGGCACAGGGAGACACAGAGACCCCACCCCACGGTGCCAGTGCCCAAAACCCACTCCAAGGGGGTAGGGAGGCCTCAGAACCCCAGCCCTGGACAGCATTTTTCCAACTGTGACATGGCGACTGTCATCCCTACTCTGGCCTCCTGGCGGGCGTGGTCCTCGATCTTCTCTGGGTTTTGCCAATAATAGTTTCTGGAGCCCTCGGCTCAGGCTGAGGCCCCACCTGCCTCTTGTGGCTCCTCCCAGCGAACCCTTTGCAGACGGGTCAGGGCTTCACTTTCACCCTGTTCCCACGCTGTTTGAGGGGGAGGGAGGGAGGGGCCCCAGCTCACCTGGTCCTCCCCAAAGGCTTTCTGCATCTCCTCAAAGGTGGTGGAGAATTCACCGATGAAGTCGTGCTTCCCGCGAGAGTCGTAATCCCAGACGAGGCACTGGGGAGCCCAGGCCCCCTCAGCCCACCTGCCCCTCCGGGGCCCCCCACCTGAATGTCTGGATGTCTCCAGTCCCCTGCAGTCAGGCCAGCCCTCGCGCCCCCACCTGGCCCCCCAGCCCGCCCCCCACCTAGCACCCCCCCGCCCGCCCCACCTTCAGAGGCCGGGTCTCCTCACAGCTGCACAGGTTGCTGAGTGACACCTTGAAAGGCTCCCACACGGGGCTGAGGTTGTTCTTCACCACCTGGGGGGGGGCGGTGATCCATTCCAGGCAGGATGGGGGGCCCAGAGGGCTGGGGGTGGGGGGAGCTCAGGCTCTGGGCAGGACGGGGGGGGCCCAGAGGGCTGGGGGTGGGGGGAGCTCAGGCTCTGGGCAGGACGGGGGGGCCCAGAGGGCTGGGGGTGGGGGGAGCTCAGGCTCCGGGCAGGACGGGGGGGGCCCAGAGGGCTGGGGGTGGGGGGAGCTCAGGCTCTGGGCAGGACGGGGGGGGGCCCAGAGGGCTGGGGGTGGGGGGAGCTCAGGCTCCGGGCAGGACGGGGCGGGGGGCCCGGAGCCCCTATAGTTCTGAACCCGTTCCTTCAGGACCCACCATCGTAGCTTCCGCCACCTTCCTGGACCACCTGGACCCCCCTTCCTTTAAATAACCTCTTTTTTTACTCTAATTTATCTCAAAAGCAAATCCTCTTGCGGCGCCTGGATGGCGTAATCGGTTGATCGTCTGACTCTTGGTTTCGCTCAGGTCGTGATCTTGTGGTTCATGAGTTAGAGCCCAGGGTCAGACTCTGTGCTGACAGTGTGGCGCCTGCTTGGGATTCTCTCTCTCTCTCCCTCCCTCTCCCTGCCCCTCCCCTGCTCGCACGCCCTCTCTCTCTCTCTCTCTCTCTCTCTCTCTCAAAATAAATACGCTTAAAAAAAAAAAAGGAAACGCTCTCTCAATGCTGTGACTAAAATGCCATTTCACCTGCAGGCGGGGACAACAAGACACAATTGTGAATTCTAGTGGCAGACGGCAGTGCCTGGCCTGCTGGCTCCCTGCTGATAGGAGGTGGGTGCTGGGGGGGGAAGGCCCCCACAGCCGTCGGGGTCCTGGGAGGACGCAGGGTGGGGGGTGACGAGCTGGCTTCTACGCCTCTCTTCTCATTCCCGTCCCCAGAGCCCTGCAGGGACGTGAGGCTGCTGGCAGGGAGCCCTCACCTCAGTCCGGTACACCAGCTGCTCGCTCTGATCGTCATTGACCCGGTACAGCTCCAGGAAGGGGTCTGACTTGCTGAAGAGGTCCTGGAGCAGGAGCAGAGGCCGTGCTCGGCCAAGTGGAGCGAGAGCGCCCTCGAGCCGCTGTTCACCCCCTGGAGTCTCTATCTCCTTAGCTAGATGAGGGCAGGGCCTTGCCCAAGAGCCTCTCAGAGTGACCCAATGCCTTGTCCTCCCCTCTAGAGCCTTCGCTGGCTCCCCAGCACCCTTGCTGTAACTCCCAGGCCCAGGCCCACCCTCTCTCCAGCCACGCCTGCACACCCCCAGCCAGCACTACCCCCTGCCCCCACTCCTCCTCCGCCGGGGCTGGCCTCGACCTGCTCAGACCCCTGCTCTGGGCTCCACCCTGCGTGAGGACCCAACAGAACCAAGCTCACGGCCAGCTCTTCCACTCTCCGGATGGTGACCTCCCTGAACATGGGTCCCCATCACTAAATGGGGGCCACGAGTGCCCCTGCCTCAGGAAGCATGAGCTTTTACAGATGTGGCAGGAAGGGGGCCAGGGCACGGGGACAACGGTGGCAGGAGCAGCCGGCCCCACGTGGCTCCACTCAGCAGGCCACTCACGTCTGTGCCGTTTCGGAGACCAAGGCTCCGAGGTGGGAGGGCAAAGCTGGGGGTGGGCTCGTGCCATCGCCAGCGCGCGCCCTGACCCCACGCAGGCGGCCTCCGCTCACCTTGTCGTCCAGCTTCCTGGCGCGGAAGGACAGCTCCACGTAGCCATGGTTCCCGGATATGTCCTCAGCTATCACCTGGGAGGGAAGCCAGGGCTCCGAGCTCCGCAGGCCGGGCCTAAGGACAGGCACTTGGACCCCCCAGGCAGCCTTGGGCCTTGCCCCTAAGTCTTCCGGGACAGGCCTCTCAGAGCCACGATGAGAAGGGGGTGGGGGTCTGCAGGGTGGAGGGGCTGGGTGGGAAGGCAGGCGGCCTCACCGTGATGGTGGACTTGCCGGCATTCCTGCCGAACTTGAGCAGCAGGGCGCGGGTCACCTTCTTCTGGGCCACAATCTGGAAGCCAGAACAGTCAGGGAGGGTCAGCTCCCATCTCCCCCGGACCCCGACCCGGCCCTCAGTCTCCCTGGGCAGCCCAGCTCCTCCGAAGCGACGCCCCAGGGCCCCACGCCCTCCCTTGAGACACTCAGCCACCTGACATCCCTCTGCGTGGGCGCCGCCTCTCGCCCAGCCAGGGGCCCTCGCTCGTGCCGCCTCACGAGCCCACGTGTCAGGAGGGGACACAGGCTCAGTGAGGAGGCGCGCGGGGGCGGGAAGCAGAAGCTGCGTGCTGGGCCGGGAACGCACACCCAGCCCCAGCTCCTCAGCGGCCCAGGGCGGCCCAGGTGTCCCCAGTCCCTGCCCCAAGGGCAGCAAGGGGCTTCGAGCAGCCCCCCGGCCAGCAGGACTGGACTCCCCGGCTGTGGAGGAGGCAAAGGGTCAGGAGCAAGCGTGCAGACTCCAACCCCGCTCTCTCCACCATCCTGTGCGGCCTCCCCGTGGGCCCCTCCCCACCCCTGCGCCCCTGGGACGCTCCACCCCCCCCTTCACCCTCATTTGGCTGCAAGCCCCTAACTGGAGCGCAGAGTTGACACAGGAAAGCCTGACGCAGCCAGGGCCACTGCTCGCTAGAGGGCAGCCCTGAGGCGGTAGGCGCCCTAGTCTGTAGAAGAGGATGACAGCATCCCCCCCACCGCGGCTGCCAAAGGGTCAATGACCTCGTAGGGGACCCCACTCATCTGCGGGCCAACTCGGAAACACGAGCGATCACCATGACGGCAGCAACAGCAGTGCTCATGAGTGCTCCCCTGGTCCCGCCTCCGGCCAGCTCCCCGAGGGCGACCGCGCAAAGTGAGCGAGTCCAGACCCCACGCAGCACAGTCCCGGCCCACACGCCCCTCGGCCCTGCCTAGCTAACGGCTGCCCAGCATGTGGGAACATTTCCTGCGTGCGGGAAGGTCAACCAGGCTGAGGGGTGGGAAAGCTCTCTGCAAGGAGTGAAGGGGAGGAGGCCGAGTGCCCCCCAGGTCCTCCCACTGCACTGCTGGGGGCTCCTAGTAGGAAAAACCGGGAGGCTGCTTTGTGAACCAGTCACGGTCGATGAGCTCTTTCTTCTCAGTCCCTCAGACACCCACTGAGGTGGTCGATGCTCGGAGGTTCAGACAGAGGTCAGGGACTTGCTCAAGGTCATGCAACTGGGATTCACAGCCAGTGTCCATACCCTTGACCACTGACTGCAGCTCCCCTAACGGCCACGCAGGCCTTGATGGACCTTTTCACTTCTAAAGTTTACATATCAATCCAGACACATGTGGGCTCATACATGTTTCTCTGTGTCCACGCATGCACCTGTGCACTTGTGCCCACGTGCACATATGTCAATAAACACATGTCTGATGGGCCCATGGACTGTCATCTGTAAAATGGGATCACAGGGGCCCACCACAGACCAGCCCCAAAGCAGACGGCAATGGGATGAGTCATGCAGACATCATGTTGGGTGAAAGAAGCCGGCACAAAAGAGAACACACCGTGTGATTCATGAACAAGAAGTTCTAGAACAGGCAGAATGCAGGGATTGGCTGGAGAGTAGGGGCACGGAGGGTGATGAAATGTTCTGTGTGAGCCGGTGATGGTCCGGAATACGGGCACCTAAACTCTTCACACACCCTGAGGTCTACTCGTCCTCCTGGGTGTAAATCATGCCTCGGTGGAAAGGAACCCTCTCCCACCACCAGCTGAGAGTGGAGTGCGCGGCGAGAAGCCGGGCGCCAGGCAGTCTCGGTGGCGGCCGGCAAGCGCTCTTGCCACACTGGTAATGGCAGAGCTAATGGACAGGCCGTCATCCGAGGACTGCAAACAGTGTCCCTCGGTGATGGCAGCCCCCAGTGGGCTGGCCAGTCAGCCGCAGGGAGGAGCAGGGACACGCTGACCCGCCCGAGCGGAAGGGCTCTCTTATGTCACGGCAGTGAAGAAAGCAAGTGCAGAATAGTAGCAGTGTGTGTAATTTGTGTTTAAAAATACATATATACACATAGAGGAAAAACATACACTCGTGTTCTCACGTGAGAACGTGAAGTCGGGGACAACTCGGGGGCAGGCGAGGGCCCATGTTCCGTGGCTTGCCTTTCACACTTCCCAAATCTTGAATTCTATGAATGCGTTACCCAGTTCAAAACTATATATTTTTAAAACTAACTAATAAGGGATTTTTAAGAGAAGTCACTATGGAGACGGGCAGAGCAGGATGCTAGTCCCAGAGGGACCTCCGTGGGGCCGGGCTCACCGCCGGCTGTTGAGCAGGCCGTCCCCGCACCCCCCACCCCCGCATCCCTCCAGCCCTCAGCACTAGCCCAGCTGCACTTTCCACCCGCCGGTCTCTCCTGGCCTCCTCCCTCCCAGGGGACGGGGTGAGGGTGGGGGCCCACCTGCCCCAAGGTGCACTCCATGCCCCCAAGGAAGTCGTCGTCCTGAGAGCCAAGGTGGCTGGGTCCAGGGGTGTCATAGACCTCGAAGCGCAGTTTCTGTACCTCCTCAAAGTAGTAGTCGAGCGTGAAGACC
Organism: Cryptoprocta ferox; assembly: GCA_028646485.1. Lineage (NCBI taxonomy): Eukaryota > Metazoa > Chordata > Mammalia > Carnivora > Eupleridae > Cryptoprocta > Cryptoprocta ferox. Next base: position 56,093,856 of record CM053563.1, on the reverse strand, counting down.
TTGGAGAACACGGGGTGCAGGCTGCTCCGGACCACTTCGGTTCTGTCCACCTGCAAGCAGCCAGTGTGGGCGGCCCCGCAGGACAGCGGCCTCCTCCCGGGCACTCCCTAGCGCCCTGTGCCCCGGGCTCTGGCCCCAGCCTCCCCTCCTCTGCCCTCACACGCTCCTGGGAAGACCCCCGCCCCCCCACCGGCCTGCACTCCAATCCTCAGGACTCCAAACCCCACGTGGCTCCAGCAGCCCTGGGTACCTCCCTCCCTGAAATAAAAACCCGCACCCCTGACCAGCCACAGGCTGCAGTCTTCATTTTCTCATGTCATGCCTCCCACAGCCTGCTTTATCCCCATCACAGATGGGGAAACTGAGGCCCAGAGAGGGGAAGGGTCCTGTGCAAAAGCAGCCCAAGTCAGGAACAGAGTTGGATCAGAATCCTGGGCTGGGCAAACCCAAAGTGGAGATCTCTCCCCAGCTGGGCAGGCAGGGAGATGGGGGGCAGGCTCCCCCTGGGTTCCATATCTCTCCTACATCTTGGGCCCCTCTATGCCCCCAGAGCACAGTCCAGCCTGGCAGGCAGGTTCGCCACCCCCCAGGGTCCACAAACTCCCACACTGTCACATGGAGGTCTTGGGGGCAGTCCTCTCTCAGGGACACCTGCACCAGGTAGGGCTCAGGCCAAGCAACAAAGACTAACGGGAGATTAGGGTGCAGACCCTCTTCACAGATCCTCCCCAGGGTCCCCACCACCACACAGACACTGGGCTGGGGCAGGCCCTTTGCCTCCAAGGTGGAAGACGGGCAGGGTTTTGCAGCCCCAGGAGGCTGGTGGTCCAGAGACCACAAGAGACAGCGCAAGGCCGGGGGAGCAAAACGCTGGTCCCCAGAAGCTGGCGCCTGAGGCCTCCAGCACTCTGTGTCCCTCACAAGTGGGGGCCCCACGGGTCTGCCTCCACCAGGTCCTGCCCCACATCCCCACCAGGTCCCCCGTTGTGAACACCAGGCCATGGCCAGGAGGCGTGCTAGAGCGCGCGGAGGGACCCCTCAACTCCATTGCTGCTTCAACTCTCACAACCTGCGTTTCTTGGCCTTTCAAGGGGAAGTGCACGCAGGAGTGGAGACTGAGAGGGCACTTTGTGCGTGGACAGCGACCTGAGCTGTTGCCATGACCTCCACGGGGAGGGCTGGGCTGGGGTGATGGGGCGGCGGGCTGGACAGGCACCCCAGTGACCCCCAGGGCCAGAGGGTATCAAAGGAAGAACCAGGTCCTGGGGGAGCACGAACCGGACCCCAGCTGCCCCAACCTAGCCAGGTGCACGGCGCTGGGTCACCCGGGGAGTTTGCCACAACAGGAGGGCAGGCGACTGGCTGCCCTCCAGGCAGTCAGAGATCAAATCTCTGCCTAGTGCCCCAGCCTGGGTCAGCAGCTCCCCCTAGCCCAGCGGCCCCACCTGGCCCTCCCTGCTGGCGGCTCTGAGGTCTGGGTGCCTCTGCCTGATGGGTGAGGGCCTGGCAGACAAGTGCCCCTCCTGCGTGCCCCGCAGGCTAGGGGGGACCCATGAGCCCAGGCCAACCCTGCTTCCCCACTCGGGCTACACCACTCACTCCTGCATTCCCCAGGCCCTTCTGCGCCCCTTAGAAAAGCCCCCTGCCAGCACCCTCAAGCCTGGGTGCCTCACTCTGCCCCCGAGCCCCCCATGTGGGACCCTGGTCGCACCCGCACTGGGGAGCTCCCTCCCTCTACCTGGGGCTTCTCTCAGTCGCCTCCGCTCCCGCACCCCCCAAACCGCGGACACCCCCTCTCTAGACCTGGCAACCCCAGCCCTGACGGTGCCCTGCCCCCTGCCCACCGCCTCCGCTGTCCGCGTCCTCAGCTCCAGGCCCCCAGTCCCCGCTCGGCTCGGCCCTCGGCCGGCGCCCCTACCTGCACCCACTGACTCTGGGACTGCAGCAGCAGCACCACGCTGGGGTCGGACTTGGTGAGCGGGTCGCGGTCCAGCAGGTGGCGGCAGCTAAGCCGCAGCTCCACCCTGGAGGCGCGGGGCGCGGGCACCACTCCGGGGGCCGCCGCCGCCCGGCGCTCCGAGCCCGCGCTCATGCTCGCGGCTCCGGCGCTGGGGACCCGGCCGGGCGCACCGAGGGGCCGCCGCGTCGGGAATGATGGCCGGGCCAGGCGTGGCCGCGCTTCCCCGCACGCCCGCACACGTGGCTCCCGCGGCCGCCACCGCGCGGGGACTGCAGGAGGGGGGCTGGGGAAGGGGGACAGAGGAGCGCACGGCGCAAGGGGCGAACCTGGGGGGGCCGCGCGGAGGAGGGGGAGCCGTGGAGGGGCGGGGCCCGGGAGGGGCGCGGGCGAGGAGGGGTCTGCGGGAGGCCGGAGGCCGCCCTCAGTCCCACAGCCCCCCGCCCCCGGGGTTGCCAGGGGTTGGCCGGGTTCAAATTCTCGAGGGTGGGGGCCGTGGGAGGAGGGTGGAAACCCTGGGGAGAGGTTTGGGGTCAGGGCCAGGCAGCGCCCTCCCAGACTGCAGGCCCACTGGGGCTGGTGCACTCAGGGCCGCCGAGTGGGGATGCAGGGCTCCCAGAGTTCCTCCCCAGAAACCCCTCTGGAAGTCCGCGGCATCTGGTGATGAACCACTGGGATCCACAAGCGTTTGGGAGCACACACCGGTGTGCCAGGCACCCCTCGGCTGGGCAGAGGTGAAAGAACAGGTCCCCGCCTTGGTGGGACGTGTGGTCCAAAAGTGGGGAGCCCCTGGCTGTCCTGGGGGTGTCCGGCAGAGGGTCAGAATCTGACCCTCAGTGCCTGGCGCCCTGCCACGTTCATCCCCTGCAGCCAGGTGGGAGCAGGCTTGGGTGCTGCAAGGGGGACCCCACCCTGCCCTGAGAGTCTCCCCAGGCCCTGGACCACCCTCAGCAGAAGGCCTGTGGAAGAGGAGGTGTTAACAGAGGCACAGACCGTTCCCAACCCATTCTCTTTGCCAATTTTTGCCTAAAAATAGGGCACAGATCTGGCCCAAAGCCATGGTGGGAGGGGGACAGGAAGAGGCTTTAAGGTAAAGGGGGCCCAGGACCGGGGAGCAGAGACCGGATGTCTGGCTCTATGCTCTCAGGCTGATCGGGGCTCAGCCTTGGCCTCCTGGACTGCAGAAGATTCTGAGGTCAGAGAGCCTGCCACGGACAGGCCAGGGTCAGGCAGCGAGAGGTCTTCCCTGCCCCTGTGCGTGGACAGCATCCCCGCATGGAGATGATGGGACTGAACCCCGGGCACGCCTGGAACGCAGACACCATGTGCCCAGTTTGCAAAAAAAGGAAACTGCTTGCAGCTGGGGTGAGTGCGTTGGTCTGCAGCCCACGGGCTTGCTTCCCAGGCACCTGGGCAAAGAGGCAGAGGACAGTGAGACACAGAGATGCCCCGTTCTTCTGCCCCAGCAGCCTCCCTGCCACTCCTCAGGAGCTGGCATGGGTCCTGACCGCTTTGGGATCCGGCTGTCAAGGGTCGGCGCTCTCTGTTGTGACCAGCCTGGCACCTCCTGCCTCTTGCCCAGACCTGCTTCTCAGAGCCTAGGGGAGTCAGTGCTGGGACCACCAGCCACGCGCATGGGCTTGCTGTAGTGGCTCTTGGGCTTACAGGGCCCCAGGCCGCCCAGAGCCAGCTCCCCCGGGACACCCGCCCCACCCTGCACCCCGGACGAAGCCCCTTGGCCTCTCTAAACGTCCGTGGGGCTAAGGGGCTGGGCTCGGTGGGCACCCAGCACCACGATGCCTGGCCCGGCGTCTCCTGCAACACTCCGGGTCTTCCCTGGCCGGCTCCTCGGTCTGCCGGGACTTGGGGGACCTTTCCCTGAGGACTGCCTCCCCCAAGCTCAAGTTCCACACCTGACCTCTGCTGCTGACAGGTGGCAGCTGCCAGGTGTGGGTCGCTGTGGCACCTGCCACCCCGCTTCGTGCTCCATGCTCACTGCAGCGGCATGGAGCCACTCAATGCTCAGGTCAGCCCCATTTTACGGGTGAGGAAAGGAGGCACCTGAAAGCTCAGTAACGTGCCCTAGACACCTGACTCACCAGTGGGGGCCAGGGCTTCAGTCCTGACCCCGGTTCCACCCCTAACCATCACGCACACAGCACCAGGTGACACATCCATCAAGGGGACAGAGGAAAGACCATTCAGAGTGGTGTAGTTTGAGTGTCTGAGATGTTAATGGACCCACTGGGGTCTCCGGCCACCACCTCACAGGATGTGGCTGCCCCCACAGGGTGGGGGGTGGCCCTGCGCCTCGGCTCCAGACGGCACTAATGGAAAGAAACCACAGGAGAAATAAGCAGATTTCCGGTTACCCTGGTCTGTGGTGCCTGGGCCAGCATGGCCTTCCCGAGTTCCCAGGACAGGCTCCCCCCTCACCCACCAGGCCACAAGAGCCCTGGGGACAAGGGAGGGCCAGGAAGGCAGGGGCAGGGGGAGGTCTGCCAGCCAGACACGGGAGACAAGACCCCTGTTCATATATTTTGTCATTATGGCTGTACAGGAAATCAGCATACATGTTCCATGTTGAAACCTCGGGAAGGGTGGAAAAGCACATGGAGACGAAAATTCTAGCGCCCAGACATAAACACTGTTGGCGCTGGGGCGTTTACCCCTCCAGCCTTCTTTCCATGCACATCTGTTTGTATTACTTTTCACAAGTTGCCTCCAGTGTCTGAGCCCTTACCACACATGCCCATCAGACTGTCAGCGTGAGGGGCCAGCCTGCCGAGTCACAGCCGAGTCCCTGGGCCCAGGACTGCACCCGCCACACACTACATGCTAGGTACGTTTGTTGAATGAGGTTTTTGTGCCAACTATTTCTGCCTTGTAACTTGTTTCTTCTTTTATTACCGGTCTATGGCCTTCTTCCATGGCGTGGACTGAATGTTTATGCCCCTCCCCCAAACCCATGTCTTGAACTCCTGACCCCCCAGTGTGACGGTCAGGAGGTGGGACCTTTAGGGGGGCACCGGGGTGGCTCAGTAGGGTAAGCGTCCTACTCTTGCTTTCGGCTCAGGTCACAATCTTGCAGTTTTGTGAGTTCAAGCCCCAAGTCGGGCTCTGCGCTGGTAGCCAGGAGCCCAGGGCCTGCTTGTGATTCTTTCCCCCTCTCTCTGCCCCTCCCCTACTCATGCTGTCTCTTTCTCATAATAAACTCATCTGTCTCTCAAAAATAAATAAATGTAAAAAAAAAGTAAAAATAAAAGGAGGTGGGACCTTTGGGAGCCCCTTGGGTCCATAATGGTGGAGCCTTATGAGTGGGATGAGGGCCCGAGAAAGCAGCCCCTCAGAGCCCTCGCCCTTCCACCAGCAAGGGGGAGGCCCCCACCAGACACGGAGGCTGCGGGCGCCTCGATCCTGGCCTCTCAGCCTCCAGGACCGTCTGCTGTTTGGACGCGCCCCAGTCTGTGGCATTTTGGTCTCAGCAGTCGTTCTACCTCAAAAGTAGGCCCACAGCCGGGCGCCAGGGGGCTTCGGTCCCCCAGCGGCCCAATCCGGTAGCCGCCTGCTTTGTAAATACGGTTTAATTGGAACACGGCCTCGCCTGTCGGCTCACATTTTGTCTGGGGTTGACTTCGCTCCAGAGCAGAGCTGAGTAGCTGGGACCCAGAGAGCCTGCAGTACTAGCTCTTCCTTGAACAAGATGTTTGCCAAGCTCTGGTCTGCCACCCGCTCCCACTGCCTTACCCTGGCGCCCGCTGACCCAGCTCTGCCCAGCCCAGGGGCTCGGAAGGGGTCGCCGAGGGATCAGCTGATCAAACCAACCTAACCTCCATTTGGTTTTTTTGTTTATTTATTTTATTTTGAGGGAGAGACAGAGCGTGAGCAGGGGAGGGGCAGAGAGAGAGGGAGACACAGAATCCCAAGCAGGATCCTCACTGTCAGCACAGAGCCTGATGTGGGGCTCGAACTCCTGAATCTCGAGATCATGACCTGGGCTGAAACCAAGAGTTGGACACCTAACCGACCAAGCCCTCCAGGTGCCCCCCATTTGGTTCTTTTGATGCTTCCACATCGTAAGTTTTTGGGGCAACAACAGAGAATCCTTTGGTGGACGACTGGTGTTTCAGGCCACAGTGGCCTCCGCCGGCCGACTCCAGCAGCCTTCCCCGAGCTCCAGGGCCCTTGCCCCCACAGCACTGGCCTCGAGCAAGTGCCAGAACCACTCATGCCTCTGTCCCCTCCCCTGGAAAGTGGGACAGGAGCAGAGTCACCTCCAGGCTGCCTGTCCTTGTCCTCCAGGGGAAGTCCTTGTGTGTGGGAGTTGGAGGTGGGGAGGGTGCACCTGCCACACACACCGCCCCCCGGTCCTGCTCCTCATGGGACAGAGGACGCGGGCCGCCGCCCAACAAGCCAAGAGGTTGTTTGGGAAGGCTCGTTGACACCGTAGAAATTGTAGGCGGCGGGGGGGGGGGGGGACCAACGGACCAACAGGATCTCCAGAAAGGGAACAGGGTGCGTGCGTCCGGCTGGGTTCCTCCTTTCATACGCTCGCTGCAAACGTACTCTCTTCCCTTGTTTCTTTCTTCCCGAGAAATGCTGTTTTATCTCAGGACATCTGCAACCTGTCTTGATTGGATTGTTTTCCTACAAGATTCGACACTTTTCTTACTTTAGAAATCAGACAGTCCCTGCTGGGACAACACACACGTCTGCGGTCCTAGCAGGGCCTCGGACCTTTGGCCACTTGATCATGACAGCATCAGAGAGCTGGGACTGAGGCAGGGCTGATGGGACCTTCCTCCGTCTCCCCACACACATGCATACAGCACACGCATGTACACAGCACACAGATACAAGGCACATGTACATGTGGAGCACACACATGCGTTCACTGACCATGTGCATGCAGCATCAGATGGGCCCAGAGACATGCACACGACACGGATACATGCACACATGCCCGAGCGCAAACACATGCAGACACAAGCAACCCTGACAGGCCCCTTCTCCTCTGAGGGCACTGTGTCCCTTACCTTGGGGCCTTCCCACATTCAGTCCCTGCTGGCATCCCCTCCTGCCCCAAGCCCCTGCCAGGTGGGTGATATCACCTGTTTTGTCAATGAGAAGACCATGGCTCAGAGTGGGTGATGCCTTGCCTGAGGTCACACAGCAGGGGCAGAGCTGGGATTCCAGCTGGACAACGCAACTCCACTCAGAACCTCGTACCTCGCCTCCCTTGGCCCGTCCTGGCCCCCCCGTGTGTCTCGGGGGCTTTGCTGTTCCCTCACCCCCGGAGAGATCACAGCCCACTGAGAGTATGGAGCACTTGCCATGGGCAGGGCCACAGGCCAGATGCTATCCAGAACCAGTCTCCTCCTCTGGCTTCCCCTGACCTAGGAGCCCTTCCGTGCTCAGGGGCTCGCCCTGGGAACCCCAGCAGCCTGTTTCCCCGGGGCTTGTTGTCCAAGGGGGAGGAAGTCGGTTGAGAGAAGCCACAAGGAGCCGTGGTAACCTCATTTCAGGCCGGCGTCCTTCACTTTTGCTCTATTCAAGTAGAAGCGAGCTGCTGGCTCCAGAGCACGCCTAAGGGACGGCATCAGACCAGGGTGTGGACGTCAGCTGGCAGGGACCACAAGGCCAGGGCCAGAGAAGGCAGACCACGAGGACACAGCTGCCTGCAGGGTCCCCGTGGGGGTGACGGTAGTGTGGGCCAGGGCGGCAGGCAGGTGCAGTGTCCACGGGGCCACATCTCCGACTGATGGACGTCCTGGTTTTCTTCTCACCTGACCCATCCGGGGCTTTTGATGATATTCTCGGTAAGAGCCGCCTGGGCGGTGCTTTGACACTGCCTCCGTCCTCAGTCCTTTCATCAGTGACCCAGTTTTGCCTCCTCCTCTCCAGAAAGCATCCCCCTTTCTGGGGAAGTTTTCAGAAGGGCAGGAACTGACTACATGGTATGCTGCACTCTATCTGTCCCCCAGCGCTCTGGGATCGGGGGCCCCGCTGCAGCTGTGGAAACTGAGGCTTGAAAAGGAGGGGCCCCAGCTAAGGCCCTGCAGCGATGGGGAGCCAGGGCTAACACACCTTCCCACGGCCCCATACAGCCTGCTGGCAGCAGTCAGGTGCCCGTCACCCAGGGCCCTCTCGTGGTTCCCGGACCTCAGCGTTCTGGAGCAGCATGAGAAGGTGGAGGTACCGGAGGGTAGGTCTGGAGAAGACTCTGGAAGGCCAGCCTTCCCCTCCTATGCTGATGGCCCTTCTATAGGCCCTGGCTGGTCCTCCCTGGCTGTCCAGGCCAGCACTCCCTCTCTGGAGCACCCCCCCCTCCACCCCCTGGGCTTTGACTCTCTTTTCCAGTTTACCCGTGAAGAGGTGTCGTGTAGCTCAGTCACTGTGGCAGCCCCAGGGCCTGGCACGCGGGGGGCTCTCAACATGTGCTGCGTCCCCCCTGCTCCGTCCCACCCCAGGGCCACGTGGAGAAGTCACATTTAGGGGGGAAAGAAGAGCTGCAGGCACCTGATGGCAGAGGGCTCTGACACCCCTCCCACCGACCTGTGACACAGATGTGTGCCTGGGACACTGCAGTGAGGGGGCGGTGGGCCTGCTCGAGCCTGTGTCTGGAGGACCTTCAGAACGAAGGCCCCATGAGGACAAGATAGATACAGTCCCTGCGGCTGGGGCCATGCCTGGCACACAGTAGATGCCGAATAAATACCGGAGTGAATGAATGCCTGTTCCCCTACATCTGTGTGTCCTTAAATAATCCCTCCACCTCACTTTCCACCTTCCCTGGCCCAGCCGACCACCTGTCTGCCCAGTGCCTACGCCATCATCAGGTTCTGCTTACTTTTTGTGGCTGATACCCTCCCCTACCGTGGTGCCTGGTCCATGGTTGGCACTTGGGTGGTCCGTGCCAGGCAGGCGCAGAGCCAGACCCGGGTCAGCATGCTCGGTATGTCTGGTCTTGTTCTAAGCAACTGAAAACAGATTCTGGCAGAGGGAGCCAAGACACTAGGAAAGCCCTGGAAATGGGGGTGGGGGGGTGGGACACCCCGAGTCCATGGAGAGGACAGTGAGGTTGCATCACCAAGGATGTGACCCAGCCGGGGACAGGGGACCAGCCTGCAAAGTGTGGAGCCTGGTCATGTGGCCAGGACATGGGCAAGGAAGTGGGGCAGAGAGTAGATGCCTTCGGCCCCACAGGAGGCGTGTCCTGCCTCTCACGGGAGTCAGAGAAACTCCCAATGTGAGTTCTAATGCTGAAAAGCCAAAAAGAATAAGCAGTGTCTACTACTGAGGCCGAGCTGTGGTCTTCCTGCCACAGCTCACTGTCTCCTAAAAGAGAGCACCCCAGCCCCTCTCCAGCCCACCCTCAAGATATGAGGCTGAGGGAGCCTGGCTGGCTCAGCTGGCACAGCATCCGAGTTTTGATCACAGGGCCATGAGTAAGAGCCCCATGATGGGTGTAGCAATGACTTAAAGAAAAAAAAGAGGGGCGCCTGGGTGGCTCAGTCGGTTGGGCGGCCGACTTCGGCTCGGGTCATGATCTCACAGCTCGTGGGTTCAAGCCCCGCGTCAGGCTCTGTGCTGACAACTCAGAGCCTGGAGCTGCTTCGGATTCTGTGTCTCCCTCTCTCTCTGCTCCTCCCCCATTCATGCTCTGTCCCTCTCTGTCTCTCAAAAATAAATAAAAATTAAAAAAATTTTAAAAAAGATATAAGCAAGACTCAAAAGGAAAAGAATAAAATGGAAGAAAAATTGTCAACATATGACAGAGGGCTAATTTCCTTAACATGCAAAGAGCTCCTGTAATTCAAGAAAATGGCAAACTTCACAATAGAAAAATGGACAAGGAACGTAACAGAGGAACCACACAAAAAATTAATTTTCCAGCAAATATGAGAAGAGAGGCTCAGCTTCATAAACAAATAAAGAAATCCAAGTTAACAGCAGCATGCCAGCGTTCCTCACCTGTAGAGGCCTATTTAAACAGAACACTGCCCATCCCTTCACCAGGTCCTCTGCAGGCACGGGAGTGAAGTGAGGGAGCCCTGGGCGGCTGGCACGATGCAGTGCCGCACACCGTGTGATTCCATTTGCTTTCAGAAAAAATACTTGTTTAAGTGATCTTTACACTGATTGGGGGACTTGAACCCACAAACCTCAAGATCAAGAGTCACACTATTCCAGCTGAGCCAGCCGGGCGGCCCCGCCATTTGCTTTTATAGAACTAAAAGGCCCCGCTGTTTACACCAGCAAATAACTTCACGTAAACGACTCTGGGGGGCGCCTGGGTGGCTCAGTCGGTTAAGCCTCCGACTTCGGTTCAGGTCATGATCTCACGTTCGTGGGTTCGAGCCCCGCATCGGGCTCTGTGCTGACAGCTCAGAGCCTGGAGCCTGCTTTGGATACTGTGTCTCCCTCTCTCTCTGCCCCTCCCCCTCTCATGCTCTGTCTCTCTCTGTATCAAAAATAAAGAAAACATTAAAAAAAAAAAAACGACTCTGGGCAGAGGCAGAAGCTGTTCTAGGTGCTTGGAGGGTAGAGGTGGACACGGGAGACCCTTTACTTCAGTTTATACTCTTCCCTTTTCAGGACTTTTTTTTTTTTTTAACAAAGAGCATACTTTCTATAACTTAGAAAAGAAAAAAAAAAGTGAACATCCAAAAACAATAAAAGAAAACACGATGAGTGCAAGTGCCTGTAAATGAAAATATGTGAGACACAAAGTAGAGAAAAGAAACTGAGCCCTTTGCACGCGCACTTACCTCCTACTCTGGCTTGAACTGAGTTGAGTAAAGTGAGAAAAAGCCTAAATAACCTAAAACAACCGCAGTTTTCCTCTAAATTACAACAATTTCAAAGCAAGTGGAAATCAGTGTTAATTTTAATTCTTCCTTTACATGCCAATATTGGGGCACCTGGGTGGCTCAGTCTGTTAAGCGTCCAGTATCGGCTCAGGTCATGATCTTGCAGTTCCTGGGTTCGAGTGCCACGTTGGGCTCTGTGCTGACTGCTCAGAGCCTGAAGCCTGCATCTGATTCTGGGTCTCCCTCTCTCTGCTTCTTCCCTGCTTGTACTCTGTCTCTCCCTCTCTCTCAAAAATAAATAAAAGATTTAAAAAATACCGATATTGAAAAAAATAATACTAAAATAAAATAAAAACACCACAATTGTAGATATTTTAACAAACCAACTATGGGACAGAGCACCTGGGTGTCTCAGTCAGTTAAGCGTCTGACCTTGGCTCAGGTCATGATCTCACGGCTTGTTGAGTTCGAGCCCCATGTCAGGCTCGCTGCTGTCAGCGCAGACCCTCTTAGGATCCTCTGTTCCCTTCTCTCTGCCCCTCCCCCACTCATGTACCCTCTGTCTCAAAAATAAGTTTCAAAAAAACTGTTTAAAAATAAGTAGGGGCACCTGGGTGGGTCAGTCAGTTAAGTGTCCGACTTCGACTCAGGTCATGATCTTGCTGTTCGTAGGTTTGAGCCCCGCATCGGGCTCTGTGCTGGCAGCTGACAGCCAGCTCAGAGCCTGGAGCCTGTCTTCATATTCTGTGTCTCCCTCTCTCTCTGACCCTCCTCTGCTCAAGCTGTCTCTCTCTCTCTCTCTCAAAAAGAAATAAAACGTTAAAAAAAAAAAGTAAAAAAAAAATAAATAAAAATAAGTAAAAAAGAAAACAAATACATTGAGGAAAAACATTTGCAGCTCCTACCAGAGCAACGATCATCTGAAAACTGGCAGACTACGTGTGTGACACGGGCCGTCAGGAGCCCTGGCGCGCCTGCGGGACACCGTGGCCATCGCTAGTGACACCCGTGCACCCACTTTGGGAATCTGACCCCCAAATGCACTTGCACCCCACACACGACTGTCCCGCCGAGCCAAACGCCGCGTCAGCCCCGCTCGGTCTCCCGGAGTGCTCCCCGGGTGCAGAAAGGGGTGGAGGAATCTGCCTGGACTGGCTTCGTCTTCCAGGCTGCGCATCCACTCACCACACAGAGGGCAGAGCACAGCCAGGTTCCCGCTCAGGGGCAGCTCATCAGAGGCTGTGGCTGCTCAGAGAGAGGACGGTGGCCTTGTTTCCTTGTCACTCTGTGGCCTCAGCTCCAAGGCTGGCAGCGCGCCTCTGCCGCCCCACCAGAGTGGCGGCACCCTGGCGGGGCGAGTGCTGCCTTGGAGCTGACGGACAGAGGAACCAGTCCCGGGGGAGTCCTCCCAGCCTCCTTGAGGTGCCTGTGAGCTCACTCTTACGAGGTCTTTCCCCAGCTACTCACAGGCATCAGGGCCTCACCATCCATCCAGCAGAACTTAGGGTTTCCAGGCTGGTTGGCACCGCCTGCCCTCCAGGCTTCCAGCTCCACCTCGCAGGGATCCTTCCTCCACCTCAGGAAGGGCTGGGCCAGGGCTCCCTGCTCCCCAGACAGGGCCACAGCCCAGAGGGGACCACAGCTGAGCTGTCCAATCCATAATCACTTCCGGTACCAGATTCACACAAATCCTGGGTGATGTAAAAATGTACGAACCCACCGAGAGTCTTCCTGACCACAGGGGAAAGAAGTCCTCTCAGCCGCAGGTCAGGAGTTTAGCGGATCAAGCAGGGGGAAGAGCCAGCCAGGCCCGGCACCTACAGAAGCCCCTTTGGTCGGGCTCCGAGCCCCAGGTCCACAAGGTCAGGCTTACCTCCTGCACACCTACCTTACCTGCAAGGGGAAGGGCCTGGCCCGCACACCAAAGTTCATGGCACTGAACTAAGAGACCCTTGAATAGGCTTAGTCTGGGTGACACAGCAGGGCCACCAGCGGACAGGGTCAGCAAAGGGCTGCCCAGGGAACCCAGGGAACAGGGTCCTAGAGCACGGGTCCCCTACCCACAGCCTTTCTCAGCAGGTGTCCGGACTGTCCCAGGTGCTCCTAGCACTGGGAAAGGCTCTTCATTCTGGTGGCACAATGACAGAGGGGGACAGGGAGCATCCAGAGGGGACTGAAGGCCACACAAATGTCTCTTCCCCTCACTTCAAAGGCTGGGGCACAGGTGCTCGTCGGTGGGGGCCACGGCCCTGCACTTTCCTGGAGGCCTGGGGTCTGGCACAAGGGCAGAGCCACCAGTCTGGTAGCGTAATCCCACTCCTTACTGGGGTTCTCAGCACAAACCCAACAGAAACGGTGCCACCAGGCCACCCTGTCACAGGACCATTCAGGACACAAATTCCCACCCTCCTTGCCAGCTGACCCTCCCATGGTACAGCATCTCCCAAGGGCACGGGGGTCGGCCCCTTACACACTGTTCCTTTCAGGTGTGAGAAGAGTGAACTGCCTTCCAAATCACCTGTTGCATGAAAACCTATTTGGGATCCGATTCCAAACAAGCCCGGGTGGCGGTACAGGCACCAGGCACAGAAACGCACACCTCTCGTGGCTTGTGGACGCCTACAACCCACAGGGCTGGAGCCTCCAAGCAAAACTTGCTGAGCGTGTCCCCAGAGCGGGGCCTGCTGGGATGAGGGACGGGCTCGGGGCTGGACCTCAGTGTCCAGCACAAGGGACCCCGAGCTACGGTTTCCAAGGAACCTGGGCGCCACGCAGCCACGAGGGGTCCAGGTGCAGCACGGCCTGCCCATGAGGGCACGCTTGGCAGGGCTCCAGCCTTCCTCTGGGGGATGCGGAGGTGCCCTGGCTTCAGCTGCCACACATTCAGGACAGACGGACAGCAACTTTCTGCAAGAGCTTGGATGCCTTGCGAGTGTGGGCGAAGGGGCTGCTACCAGGCACAGAGAAGAGCAGGCAGGTCCAGGAGGGTCTGGCCCCAAGTCCTGAAATGTTCAAGTCACTAGAAAGTACTAACAATTAAGCACCGAAGGGAAAATGCAGGAGCACCCGGGGGGCACAGGCAGTTAAGCATCTGACTCTTGATTTTGGCTTAGATCACGACCTCCCAGTTTAGGAGTTTGGGCCCTGCGTCAGACCCCAACTGACAGCACGGAGCCTGCTTGGGATTTGCTCTTTGAAAATGAACTTTCGAAATACGCAGTTCGGTCTTTGGACTGCCCTGCAAAGACGCCGTCACCCCCTGCTGGGTCCCCTCAGGAAGGGCACACGTGCCCACGTCCCTGCCCCCACCCCTCACAGGAGACAGCCGTCACACGGAGACTGCAGATATTGCAAGCTGCCAACGGCACTTTATTTTTTCTTTTCAACATCTTGTTCTGCAGCTTCCTTGGCCCTTTTTGCCCGGATGCCAAAAAGCCGGGCATTGGCACGGGCCATGCGAAGACTGGCAAATGCCTTGAAGTTCTTCTCCTCCTCAGTAATGACTCTGGCTTTCTCTTTCTTGTAGACCTGGAACAGAGCACAGGGATCAAAACCCTTGCCTGCAGCGAGGCCTGAGACAAGACCGAGGACGTGAGGACTGCAGAGGCCGTGGAGGTCTGCCCTGTCTGCCCACCCACTGTGGAGAGGCTATGCCGATGCCGCCAAGAAAGATTTTAATGCCCCTGCCTGGGGCTTTACCCCCCCTACACAGCAGAGGCAGAAGCAACCCCCTCAGCTGTGTGAACAGCTAGGGGACGATGTGCTGGGACACACGTTCTGTGACCCTGTGGACAAGAGAAACCACGGACCGAGGGAGGCCCAGGCCCACTTCTCTGCCCCAGGAAACTCAAGGGCCTAGTCATGTCCTGGATCATGAAACGTGCCCAGAGTTACCTGTGGCCTGGCCTTTCCAAAGGGGGGGGGGGAGGAGGAATCGAAACATGTGTAACAAATGAGTCCCCAAAGGTCCTTAGGGAAAAGGACAAAGCCCTCCCTCAAAGAGCCCCCTGTTAAGAACGATGTTCCTCCCAGGGTTAACGAAGGGTCCTTTTTCACAAACCCATATATCTTGACACAGGCCCCGGCCGCCACCCTTCAACCCAGTCTCTACCCCGAAAATGCCACTGGCTCATCCCAAAACACACCCACTTACATTCCGTATGGGCATGACCGGTCCCGTCAGCTGCGTGGCCAACTTGAGTTCTTCAGCCTGTCCGTTAAGGGCAAGAGAGTCACGTGGGCTCACCTCGAATCCCCTCGAATCCCCAAAGGCCGCAAGCATCTACCCGAACAGCCCCGCTTCTTGCCGCGGGAACCCGCCGGCCGGCGCACAGCTGGGCCTGGCTGACAGGGCACCGAGGCTGACCGCAGAGGGGCATCTTGCGCGAAGCATTTTACAGAGCCAACAGGCCCCTGCTCCCCGACCTCTAGCCAAAGGGTCGGACCAGGACCCCGTCCGGACCCCGCAGGAAAGCCGCCGGAGCAGCACAATTAGGAGAAGGTCAGGAGGGCCCACACGCATCCGTGCATTTGCCGCGACACGAAGGTTACGCCCAGGCCCCGCGTGCCCGGCGCGGAGGGAGCACGCACCGAGCTGTCTCCCTTCTTGGGCGCGGCCGGCCTCCGCGGGAACAGGAGCAGCTTGGAGCGGTACTCCTTCAGCCGCTGCACGTTGGCCTGCAGGGACTCCGTGGACTTGTTCCGCCGTCTCGGGTCCACCGAGATGCCGATGGTCCGCGCCACCTTCTTGTGGATGCCGGCCACCTGCCCCCGGACAGAACGACAGACAGGGATGCAGCTCCCCGCCCCGGTCTCCGGTCGCCCCGCCCCCGCCCGGGTGCCCGGCCGTCAGATGGAAAAGGGTTCAAATGCGCTCTCATCAAGGAGGTGCAGCGATTCCGGAGAATGTCATCACCGGACCGGGGGCCGCCGCGCAGAGCCCCCCGCGCCCCCCGCGCGGACACTCACCCGCAGCTCCTCCAAGCTGAAGCCCCTGCCGGCTCGCACTTTGGTGTGATACCGCACCGTGGGGCACCGGACGATCGGCCGGATGGGTCCGGACGCGGGGCGCGGGGCGATGCGGCGTGCCTTGGCTTGCCGAGCCTTGCGTCTGGGGGGACAGAGGCGGGCGGCGGTGAGCTGGGCCCGGCCCCGCCCCGGCTCCCGAAGGCCGCGCGGCCATCAGACCAAAGGGTCCAAGTGCACCTGTCCGGGGGCTCCCCGCGGCCCCGGCCGGCAGAGTCGGCTCACCTGCGGATCTTCCGCGCCGGCTGGTTGAACCACGTGGCCACGCGCCGCTGCCAGTCCTTGTGGAAGTGGGGCTTCAGGATCATGCCATTCCGGCTGGGCGCCATGGCTGCTGCCTACGGGCCTGGGGGGCCGCGGGAGAGCGCCGAGAGTCAGGGCCCGGGCTCCGGCCGGACGCGGCGTCCGCCCCCAGGGCCCGGGCCAAGGCCCTCTCCCGTGTGCGGCGCGGGTCCCAGGCCCCTCTGCGGCCGCGCCCGGGGCGGCCCTACACCGATGGCGGCGGATGCCACCGGAGGCCGCCAACTGCGCCTGGATCGAACACACTCACCTCCTCCGGGGGAGAAACGCCGGCGGAAAAGAACGGCTACCACAAAGCACCCTGGGATGGTGTTGGGCTCGGCCAATCAAAAGCGCCGAAGCGTTCCTGCCAATCAGAGCCGGGGATCGCGGAAGTGACGCCTACGCTCTCCCAGCAGCCCTCGCGGCCCTGGAAGGGCATGGCGCCGGGCGGCGCTGGGTGGGCGCCGCGCCCTGCGGGCCTCCGCGGCCCTGAGGGAGGAGCGGCCCGGCCAGAGGAGAGCAGCGGCTGTCCAGCTGCCGAGTCTCTCCGGCTCCTGCACGTCACGCGAATCGGTGCGTGCCCCTGACCCTGAGGCCTCGCCTCCGCGTCGCTGTCTTTCCAATCTTCGGAAACACTTGTGCTGCTCTTTACCCGGCACTGGCACTTGAGAGTTTGCTCTGGGCGGAGTGTACTTCACGTGCGCTTTCACGCTGCCCCGCCCGCGCGCCGTACGTTCCCCGAGGTCGTGCAGCCTAGGGTAGCAATCGGGGGACGGACTGCAGACCCGGCCGAGGGACGGGCGTCGTGAAAACCGTGTGTTAAATAAATAGCCCGGCGTAGGGACCTCTGCCCTGCGCGCCTTCTATTCTCCAGGGCGAGTCTAGGAAACCGCCAGCGCCCCGTGCCTCTCCGGCAGCCTTTACAGCCTGGTAACCCTCCTCCTCCCCGCCCGCCCGACACTAGGCTTCTTCCTAAGGAAACTTAACACTCGAAGAATTTTATGACCCGGAATGAGAAATGTGGAGGCCTGTGGGCCTCACCGAGGGAGTAGGGTGCTGATGCGGTGTCTGTCTATTGAGACAGCGTGAGAGTCACTGGGGAATTACAGGGTTTGGCTATAGGGACACAGAAGGGGCAGAAAGGACAGCGAACGTGTGTAATTCATGAAGCACCTGCAGTCTGTTGAGACCGATGCGCTGAGCCTACGCGGCAAGTCCAAACCCTAGCTCTGCGTGCTCAGGCAGGAAACGCGGACTCCGTCAGCCCCTCTTTGCACACTTTGCGAGGCTGAAAGTACTTCTAAACTTGGGAGTGGTATCTGTCTGCGACGTTAAGGTGAGGTTAAAGCTTGGTCGGCCAGTTCCACAAACACAGGTGGGCTGAACCGGAGGGTCGGTGACGAGTCCTAGGAAAGTGGCTGTGGGATTGCTTGGGTACCTTCGTACTAGTTTTGAGACACTGGGCGTTATTTGAATTTTTCCCTTCTGTGAAGGGGGAGGAGCGTCTGTGTTTAGGCCACAGCCCATAGCCCGGCCTTCAGCGCGGGGCGAGCGTGCTGGCGGTCACCGATGTCGCACCGCTCTGCTTCTGTGATGTGCCGGGAGCCAGTGCGGGAGAGAACAGAGCAAGTGCTCCCTCAGGCAGTCCTTAAAACACCTTGAGAGGGACTGTCCTCCGCCTCACAAGTCACTTCTTTCTGGTGGAACTGGAACATGGACCTGCTCTCGTTCTGTTGTCAGCATGACTGCAGCAGAGGGACGCTGCAGAGTCTGCTGAGTAAGTGTTTGCCTTGGCCTATGCCGCTTTTCTTTGAGCGTAATCCATCAGATGTTAGGGTGCACCTCCTGTGTCTTTCTCAGACCTCTTTCAGTGGATCATCGTGGATCAGATTCTGTGTTCTTTTAATCTCAAACACATTCCTAATCCCCATCCCCATCCCCAGTTTCCCTTTCTAGACAGACCCCAGACGCACGCACTTGCATCTGCCCTGGCCCACATCTCAACCCGAGCTGTAGCCACTCACGGTTAAGACGCTGCCTGGGTCACTAGTTGGGGGCCGGAGGTCTGAAAATAGAAACACTGCTCAGAATCAAGTTGGCAGGAAGAAAGTGAAGTTGTAATTCAAGGACTCGGTCTGCTGCACACACCATGCCGGACGCAGACCCCAGGCTCCCACGCTCCAGCACTCCGCACGCTGACTTGCTTTGACTGCATGCAGAATAGTGAGGCAAAAATGGTTCTGAAATGAAATGCTGCTAGAAACAGGCTCAGCTTTCTTGTTGGGAAAGACAGGAGAATGAACTGTTATAAACTGTTAAGCCAGAATCCTTCTGATACAAAGACTTGGCTGGCCCACGCATTTAAAAAGTCATTAGCTGGGGTGCCTGGGTGGCTCCGTTGGTTAAGTGTCTGACTTCTGCTCAGGTCATGATCTCATGATTTGTGGGTTTGAGCCCCGCGTCCGCACAGAGCCTCTCTCTCTCTCTGCTTATCCCCCACTCGTGGTCTGTTTCTCTCTGTCTGAATAATAAATAAATATAAGAAATTAAAAAAAAAAAAAAAAGTCGTTAGCTATAGGGACAGGCCCAGTCCCCCTGGGCACAGTTCCATAGCTACAACTCTGCCCCAGAGCTTTTGCCCTGGGCTTGGGCGGGCCTGCAAGGGCCACTGAAGGAGCTAGCTAATGCCCCTGGAAACTGCACGCACTTACGGTAGCAGTAATTCCTGAATAAACACGCCTGAAGGTGTGGGAGTATCCTCTGCACAGCCTCCCAGAATTTCCTTGCAAGACTGAGCCCCAGTGACTCCCAGCAGTGCCTGGTCACTCAGCACCTGCATCTGACTGGTGCCCTGCAGCTGGTGCTTTGGGTGTTGGCTTCAAAGAAATCCCACCTGAGACCGTTACCAGTAGTTTTTGGAACTCTTTCAGACACACAGTCTTGATTTTTTTTTTTAACGTTTATTTATCTTGGAGAGAGAGACAGAGAACCCCAAGCAGGTTCCACAGTGTCAGCACAGAGCATGACATGGGGCTCAATCCTGTGAACTGTGAGATCGTGACTTGAGCTGAAATCAAGAGTCGGACACTGAACTGACAGAGTCCCCCGGGTGTCCAGGCGATTTTTTAAGTTAATATCATAGCAGCAGTGATTTTATAGTGTTTTGGGAAGGAGGAGAAGGTTATAGCCCAAAGCACTTTGCAAAACTTAGCATGCCATATCATATAAACAGGGGCTGAGGGTTGAATTAGGAAGAGCAGTAGCCTAATAAAAGCAAGGACAGAATAATGTTCGCGGCTTCATCACAGAACTCCTAACTATCCATCATCTCAGCTTTCCAGAATTGTAGCCTACCCGTCAATCAGATACAGGCTAACACAGAGATTCCTATAACCGGAAGGGGCACTTCATGTCAGTGAAAAGCAGAGGAGAGAACAGTGTCATAATCATAAATGTTTAAAAGTTGCTAAGCGGGGCGCCTGGGTGGCTCAGTCGGTTGAGCGTCCGACTTCGGCTCAGGTCATGATCTCACAGTTCCAGAGTTCGAGCCCCACGTCGGGCTCTGTGCTGACAGCTCAGAGCCTGGAACCTGCTTCGGATTCTGTGTCTCCCTCTGTCTCTGCCCCTCCCCCACTCCTGCTCTGTCTCTCAAAAATAAACAAACATTAAAAAAGGGTTGCTAAGAGTATGACCTTAAAAGTTCTCATCACATTAAGTACCTGTGTGATGACAGCTGCTAACTAGGCTCATGGTGATCACTCTGCAGCACGTACGAACATCGAGTTGTATTTTATACCTGAAATTCGTATGATGCGTGTCCGTTACACTGCAACAAAAAGTGAGCTTTTAGGAAGCAGAATAAAAGAATCATGAGTGTAGATTACATAGGAGAACAGTCTGTATTGTTAAAGAAATTAAATTAATGTCTTTTAAACTTTTCCGTTTTCTGAGGTTGATGGTGTTAAATATACACGTTTAGTTTGAAAACAGGACTTTCTCAGGGTGCCTGGCCGTCTCAATCATAAGAGCGTGTGACTCTTGATCTCCAGATCGAGAGTTCGAGCCCTATGTTGGAAGTAGAGATTACTAAAAAACAAACAAAGGTGTTTTTCCCGGTGAGGAGACCTCACACTAACTCAGGTGAAGACGGTGCCAGAAGCTACAGTCAGTCCCTGTCCCCCCCCCTCCGCTGGGCCGAGGGCAGAGGGTCAGGGTGGGGCCCCGGCATTGGACACACAGGCCGCCCAGTGTGGTCTGGGCGGAGAACCATGCAGTGGGAGAAGGCGGAGGGCAGCCTCAGTCCACGCACGAGATAGTAGCAGAGCTGTGACTTCTGGCCCTCTGGGTACCACGTGCCTGATGACCTGGAGGGCACATCGCTGGTGACCAGTTGGCAGCCCAGAGTCAGCAGACACTTTGCTTCTGTAAGTCAGCACGGCGAGCCCCCCCGCCCCGCCTCCGCTGTAGGGAGGGGCCCTTTCTCGTGACATTTACGTTTGGTGTCTGTATCTTGTGCTCAGCAAACGATATTCCAGAGGCTAAACCAACCGGCACGGGCCAATTTAATGGTAAAGTACGAGGGGGACAGGCTTGACCACATCCATGGTTAGGGTCGGAGGGTGCCACCCTGGAGCAAAGAGACCAGAACCTTCCTAAGTACATTCCCATCTTTGGAAATGAATTTGGGGAACTGGGGCAAAGGCAAAAGTGCCCTCTCAGAGCTGCCCTCCCTCGGGCGTGACCCGCACCTGCTCACATACCGCGTCTCCTCAGGCCAGTCGTCGTGGGACGTCTGTCAGGAAGTGCCTGTAACCCGCGAAACAGCACTGCGCCAGGCAGGCAGACGCGGTGGCAGCGGCAGGTGGAGACGCCTGCGCGCCTGCGGCACACCCCTGGGCGCGCGCACGCTTGCGGCGGTGGGGGGGTGCCCAGGGCCTTCACCCCAGATTCCAACAACAGGGGGCTCTGCCGTTGGTCGTCTTGTGGCTGAGATTCAAAACTGAAATGCACGATCCCGTGTCTGGGTTTGAGCCGGCCGCGTGGCACGAGATGGGACTCTGCGCCCACGGAACTGCGGAGGCCACGCCAGCAGGGACGGGCTCGGGTGGCCCGGTCTGCACGGCAGTAGGCGGCAGTGTTTTAACGCTCGAGAGCCCGGGGCCTGTCCCCGATGCCGACCCTGTGGACGCGCCAGCAGGACAGGCCCAGCGGAGGGAGGACAGGCGGCAGTTGGCTCAGGGTTCCTGTTAGTGCCCTGATGAAGTCGGAGCAGCCGGGGACCGCGCCTGCACGAACTCCTGGCGGGAGCAAGCTGCCCCCGGATCTAGCCCGCACCCACAAACCACGGCGTCACCAGCCACCGGCCTGGGAACCCCGATCCACACGCGCACCCATACCCGTGGGGGAAGACAATCTACCAGAGCCGAGTCATCTGCGAAAACGTTTACTTCTCCCCGGGAGAGCAGTCAATAAATAGATCTCAGGAGCCGTCAGAGACCGGGGGGGGGTGGGGGGGGTGGGGGGTGGGAGGAGGCCCCCCGGCTCTTTGGGCTAAGATGGCTCCTCCCCCCGGAGTGGCGGCTGCTGAGGCGCCTCGTCCTCCCCGGCGTCTTGCTTCTCCCTCTCGGCCTCGCTCCACCGCTGAGGCGCGATCATCTTCTTGGGCCCGTGCGGCGGCGGCCCGATGAGGGCCTCGATGTCCTCGTAGTTTATCACTTCCTTCTCCAGCAGGGCGTTCGCCAGCTAACGGAACAGGCCGCGCGTGAGCCCGGCTGGGGACGCGGCAGCGCCTTTGGAGAGCCGAGCGCCCGGAAGGGAGGGGGCGCCCGTGAGCCGGATGCCCGGGGCAGGCCGCCTTCCCAGGGCAGCTCAGGCCCAGAATCCCCGCCCCTCCATCCCCATCCCCATCCCCCAGAGGGTCTCCCAGCCGCCAGCCTCTGTAATTTCTGCTTCCCAACTTCCATTTCCTTTACCAAACCAGGTGCATGTGTCTGCACGTGGGGGGGGGGGGTGAGTGGGGACGGGGTGCTGGTGCCGAGGGCCAGGAGGAGCATGCTGAGGGAGCCATGTGCACGGCCGGCACGGGCAGCCTGGTCTCCGGCAGCTCCGACCCGGCCACAAGGCATGCGCCCAGGGCACTTCTGAGCAGGGCGACTGCTTCCTCTGGAGGGACGGAGTTGCCAAGCCCTGTAACCCGCCGCGCCCCCCCCCCCCGGACAGTGCAGAGGCGGGACGCACGTGGCACCAGGACCTGGTGAACAGGTCCGTGCACTGCCCACAGCCCCCCGGCCCAGGGGCAGCACTGTGCAGGCACACGCCCCAGCCTGGGGGAGCAGCGCCTCATCTGAATGGAGTAAGAGGAAGCAAGGACACGTGGCCAGTCCACAGCCCGCTTGTACAACGGACACGGGGGCACCCACTTCAGGAGCCTTCTTCCCAGTCTCACCGTGAGAACTGTGACAGACGCCAGCTGGGGGACACGCCACACCCACCAAGCCCCTGCTCCCAAAAGCTGCCAGGGCCGGCAGCAACGGGAGAGCGGGAATTCACGGCCCAGGGAAGCGCAACGAGACGTCACAACCAAGTGTGAAGTGGGGTCCGGGGACAGGAAAAGACATCAGGTAAAAATGAAGGAAACGTGAATTCTGTGCAGACTTCAGTTAATGGCGTATCGACGCTGGCTCACTAGCTCGTGGAAAACGCACCGCGTTAACGGGAGATGTTTAACAATACAGAAAACTGGCTGTGGGGTAGAAGGGGCTGGTGCTGTGTTTTGCAGCTTCTCTACAAATCTAAAACTATTCTAAACTTGATGTCAGAGTCAAGAGTTCCAGCTCCATGTGTGGCACAGACATGACTGAAAAAAATTAAAAAAAAAATAGGGGCCCCTGGGTGGCTCAGTTGGTTGAGCGTCCAACTCTTGATTTCAGCTCAGGTCCTGAATCACGGTTCGTGGGCTCCCCCAGCGGGCTCTGTGCTGACGGCGTGGAGCCTGCTTGGGATTCTCTCTCCCTCTCTCTCTGCCCCTCCCCCTCCCAATAGATAAATAAAGGAAATATTGCCATGCCCTAAGTGGCCTTTAAAAAAAAGGTGAGATTTCAGGTAAATGGGATGGAGTCCATAGCAGTTAAGTTCTCTGTGGCTGCGTGTGCTGGAAATAGTCCTCGAGGCGTGACCGGCTGCGTCAGCTCCGTGCAGTGATGTCCGCCCCCCCCCCCGAAAGGACAGGCCAGTGCCCAGAGCCTTACCGCCTGCAGCTTGTCCAGGTTGTCCCGCAGCACCTGCTCCGTGTGCCTGTAGGCCTTTGCCACCAGCAGTTTGGCTTCCTGCCAACGGGAGAACAGCTCTGTCATGAGCAGGACGGCTGCCCCACGCTCCCAACATGTGTCTGATCGTGGCACCAGAACACACGCCAGAGCCACGGGTCAGGAAGCCAACTTCCGTCTCGGGCCAGGAGAGCGCAGCGGCGGATGGCATTTCCTGCCCCGACCCTGTCCCCTGCGAGTGCCCTTGTTCAAGATGCCTGCCTGGCACCATTCCCAGCTGCAGCCGCTGCACCAGCTCCTGGAGGCCGGGGGGTGTGCGGCCGCCTCACACGTCCGCCCGGCGGAAGGCGGCCCCGGCTCAGTCTCAGGGAGCAGGCAGCGTGTCCTGCAGGTGCGGGGACCCCTGGCCCCGGCTGTGTCGTTCAGGGTGTTTCACAGACACTTTCGCCAGGAGCCACACAAGTCCTCACCCGAGAACAGACACTCAGAACGTGAGAGCCACAAGGGGTCAGGACTGGAACGCCTGCCACGTAGACCATGCGACAGGGCAGGGCGCCAGCTCCTGAGAGACCTGCTTCCTAGCCCACCGCGGCGGGAGACGTGCCCGACACCAAGCGCCCTGCGCACACTCACGTGATCCATCGTCTGCTGGAGGCCCTGGCTGAAGGGGCGCCGTCCAACTCCTGGGGGGCCCTCCTGCGCCTCGGGGAAGGACACAGGCCCGACGCTTGGAGCCATCCCAAACTGCTTCACCATGGAGTAGGCGATGCGGGTGACCTTCCTCAGGTCGTCCTGAGCCCCTGGAGCGTGGGGCCAAGAAAGAGGTTTCCGTCCTGGCAGTGCCAAGTCCAGGGACCCAGGGGCCCCCCCTGGCACAGGCCTGGGGCTGGCAGCAGAGGCCAGGGGACAGTGCCCTGTTACTGCTCTTTAAAAGCCTTAAAACCCTAAATGACTACCTGGGGTACACATCTGGGTTCACTCCCCTGGCCGTTCTCCAGCACAGGCACTCCGAACCCCGGCGTCACTGGGACCAAGTAAGGAGCAGCCCTACCTCTTCTCCGGACAGCCCGGCGAGGCAACAGCTTGAGAACACTTAACATTTGTACCCCACTATTCGAATTCCTCCATCAGCTGCACCCCCACGCGAAGGCACGGTGGACGTAAAAGCACTCTGAGAACACCAGCTTCTCACCAGAAGTGACTTTGTTGAAGGAGATGGTCTCCGACACACGGCCCCCCAAGGCCATGCACATCCGCTCGAACAGCTGCTCCCTGGTGAAGAGGTGCTGGTCTCTCGGAAGCATCTGAGCAAAGCCCAGCGCTGCGTTTGTCCGTGGGGCGATGGAGACCTGCGGGGCGTCCGGTGGCCCAGTGAGCCGGCAGGACTTGGGCTCTCAGGGCGAAGGTGGCGCAAGGCCAGGCAGATCTTAAACTGCAGGCTTTTAAAACAGTTTCGGCAAGTCTGCACTGGCCCCATTTTTATGACCAAGGAGAACCCTGTCATCGAAGGAGGATGGCTCACACGCTGCTGGGCCGTGCCGTCCGTGCACACCCTCACGGGCACTCATGCAGAGACGGGGCTTCCTGGGTGGAGTCGAGGAGACCGAGGACGAACCCCACCGGGACCAGTCTGTCCTGCCCGCCGGTCACCACCTACCACAGTGGGCATGGAACTGTGCAAACCCTCGGGGACACCAAGACTGGAGACTCTCCTTGCCTTTGTCCCTCCCCCTCCCAGCCCAACAGCAGGTGTGCACGCAGGGGGTGAGGGGCTCTAGGCAGCAGGTGCTCTGAAGAGGAAGCTGAGAGCCTAACACTTAAGGGAATTACAACGTAAGTAAAAGACTCTAAGTAACGATCACATTGGTAACGAGCCTCACCTCTCCCTGGCAAAGTGCCAAGGCTGGTGGGGTGGGGGGTTCGTTCTCATTATAACAAACTGATCTTTTGGGTATTAAACAGGAAATTTTAAATTAAGTGTACTTCATCCAGGATTTTTCTGCATTTTTTTAAGACACTGTATCAAAGTATTTATCTTCTTTACTGAAATTTTTAATGTCCCATAAATACGACACCCTTGGTGACTGTCCTCAGCCTGACCCAGATCACCTCAATGATGGCTGCATTCACTCATCTGTCACAAACACTGGAATTCTAGCTCTCCGGGGGAGGGCCTCTTCACACACAACCAAACTAACAATCCACTTTGCTACAACTAAGACCCTGAAAAATGTTCAAGGACAGTAAACAAACATGGGGGGCTGGCAGTGGCCATGTGTCCCCATCTTCGGTATTGGGGATGCTCGGCACGCAGCTAGCCCCCTCCCTGCGCCCGGGAACCGGACTGCCTGCCGGATCCCCTCCAGGCTGGACGCAGGGCTGTGTGCAGGGCACGGTAAACTGTGCACCCGCCTCCCACGTCTTCACGTCTTCCTGAATGGTCACTCGGGGGTTTCCTGGTCGTGAATCCACACGTTCTGGGGGAGTGGTGTTTTTCATTTCCACTCCGCAGTCTAAGGTTAGGAGTCACTGCATCAATGCTTTCAGAGATGGTGCTAAACTTAGCAATTCTTAATTCCAAGATGAAGGGTGTAGACAGGAGAGGGGGCCCCCAAGTCGTCATGACTCTGCAGTGGCCTCGCCCCGTAGCTGGAGCCCACATCTCCTGCCCTGTGCCTCCCGGGATGAGGGACCCTGCACCATCGCCTCCTACCCTGTGCCCGTGTCCACCTCACACTGTGCTTTCTCTGCAAGCAAAACCACACAATGCTTCTGAGGTCAGCTCTGTCCAGGGGCCACTTGGGCTCAGGCCTGAGACCCCAGACCCTCCGGTACTCGCGCGCGGACACCCCACCTTCATCACGGCCTCAGTGTGCTCCAGCAGCCAGCCGACCAAGGCGTGGCCTGACTCATGGAACGCAACCACCTTCTGTTCTTCTTTTGAGAGGATCTTGCTCTTTTTGGCGGTCCCTGCAAGAAAGCCCGAGATTCTGGGGGTCCTGGGTAGGTGTCCCAGGCACTCCGCTTGGCCTCACAGAGTTCCACCCTGTGTCATCAGAGCAACGTCCTCACTGGATGCTCGTGTCCCGCATCTTTGCCCCTAGCCAACACCGAGAACTGTTCCTCTCTACGTGTCCAGTTTGAAGGGAAGCTCGTTAGATGGGGAAGACCTGGAGGCTCCCTGTTTG
This sequence comes from Cryptoprocta ferox, assembly GCA_028646485.1. Classification (NCBI taxonomy): domain Eukaryota; kingdom Metazoa; phylum Chordata; class Mammalia; order Carnivora; family Eupleridae; genus Cryptoprocta; species Cryptoprocta ferox. The sequence goes on along the minus strand of CM053563.1, from coordinate 56,067,326 downwards.
TTTCTGCGTCTGGGAATGTGGGAGGGGCCAGTCCAGCTCCTTCAGGCTTCATGAACACCCCAGCTCGGGGGCCCCCAGGGCTGCCGTGATTAGATGGGGTCACCACCGGGTTCCGGGCTCCTCACTGCCGTTCCCCCCAGCCTGGTGATGGAAGCCGCAGCCCCCAGGCCTCCCAGCTCGTGACCCTCTACTCCTGTTACCCCGTGTTACTGGGGAGGCATCAGTCACCACCCCAGGCTCTCCCACCTCCCCAGGTTTCCACTAAATGCATCCTGATTTGGTAGGAGGCTCATCTCCCTCCATTTACTGCCAGGTTGTAAATCCTTTCTCACACTGGCTGTAGCAGCTCGTCATTTCGACCAGAGCTGGTGATGTGGGCATCTAAACACGAGGCTACAGCCTTGCAGGCTGGGCTGGAAGACGATGTGCTGTAGCTCAGGGAGGCCGCAGATCGAGGCCGGGGGAGCTCTGGTGCTAAGCCCTGCTGGCCAAGGGCAGTGTCGTCGGTATTCGGTCTTTCTCACCGCTATTGCTGTGAGCGTATCCATTCCCACGTAAAAATAAGGGGCTTGTACAAAACCAAGTTTGTAGCAAGAAACGGACACTTTAGGGGGCCTGGCTGGCTCAGTCGGTTAAGCGTCCGACTTCGGCTCAGGTCCTGATCTCACAGTTCGTGGGTTCGAACCCCGCATCAGGTTCTGTGCTGACAGCTCAGAGCCTGGAGCCTGTTTCGGATTCTGTGTCTCCCTCTCTCTGCCCCTCCCCCACTCATGCTCTGTCTCTGTCTCAAAAATAAATAAACTATATAAAAATAAACTTCCAGTATCTTAGATTGAACGCTGCTCAAGGACAAGACATGTAGAGCCATGGAAACTTCTAGAGACTGTGTCGGTCTCGCCCTTCTGACAGAAACCCAGGGACCCCACTTTGAGCCATGACAATGAAGCACTGCCACACGCACCCCCCCTCCTCCCTCCTCCCCCCCCCCCGCGGCCCGGGAGCAGAGACAGGCGGGGCAGCAGGGGGCAGCTCTCGGCAGACCCTCTGGCCCCAGGCAGCCGTGGCCTCGGCCCCATGACGTGGTGTGCAGCCAGCTCCGAGGCACTGCCAACGGCCTAGGGGCTGCGTGCCACTCACGCCTGGATGTTCGAGATCCTTCTCTACGTGAAGAGTCTGGCTGCTCCTTGGCAGATTCTTGGTGTTTTAGACTAAGGATAAGTCCTGTGGTAACAACCTGACCTAAAAATAGAACTGCCTGACGCGCTGTCCCCTCGTCCACTCACTGCTAATCACTTTTGTCACCTGACGCGGAAGCGGACCTGCCTCCCGCCACCCAGCCCTGCCTAGGGCACGCTCTCGTACCGGCAATGACTCGTTCCACGGCGTACTCGAAGTTGAACGTGTGGACGGACGTGTGGCCTTCTCGTGCGGCGTGCAGTGCTGCCTCGTTACAGACGTTGGCGATGTCAGCACCTGTCCACACAATGGGTGAGAGAGGAGGGCGGGGAAGGGGAGCATGAGCAAGGGGCTGACGACAGGCAGGCAGCGCCCGTGTCCTTTGCTGACCCCACTCACACCACTGACGGGCCCAAAGCACTCCCGCCTCGTGCCTTCCAGCCCGTGTGCCACCTCCACGCTCTTTACTGCACACCTGCGTCAGCACGCTGAGCACCGCGTGGTGTCTCATTCCACCTAGTAATTCACACGCACGCACACAGGTAAGAAATTCGTTTCCCCAGTACATGCAAGACTCAAGTTGAGGGCGTTAAAAACATTCTAAAGGGAAGGATTCACGACAGCAGGATTTTGTTTATATTGACCTTTAAAATGACAGCCCCTCAGAAAACGTCCTGAATCGTGATCTGTCTCTGCTAACAAGAAGAGCCGCCGCACACACAGCCCGAGCCCAGAAGGCGGCACTGCCAGGAACGCCCCCTGTGGGCACACGCACGGTGTGCTCTGATCGCCCTCGGGAGCTGTGCCCTGGGGTCTGGTGCCACTCGGGGAGGGAAAATGACATCCTGTGCGGTCCGGCTCCCCGTGCGCACCCTCACTCCCACCCCGGAGCAGGGGGCGTGGGGCACTCAGGGAGGCCTGCACCCCCAGGACCAACCGGAACCAGTTTCCGTACCACTGAACCCCGGCGTCAGCTCTGCCAGCCGCTGGGAGTAAAAGCCGCTGGCCCGGGTCAGCTTCAGGCTCCTCAGGTGCTGCTCAAAGATCTCCCGCCTTTCCTGCAGAGAGAGGACACGAGCGTGGGCTCACTCCTGCCCCACAGACAGGAGACACTGGCCGTCAGGTCCCTTTCTTTGTTTTGTTGTCACTCCCGACCTACATACATGAGACCGACTGAGAGCTGCAAGCAGCACATCAAAAATGAAATTCAAGTTAACTCACAGAAAGTAAGGGCTTATTTCGCAAAACGTTTGGCTCATGTACATTGTATGACTTCTAGACCCCGACGGGAATGTTCCTTATTTGTCGGAAAGAAGGAAGGGTGCTGCTCGAAAAGCAGTGTCAGAGGGGAGCTCGGCTCTGCTGCTTGGAGCCTAGGACCCAGGGTGGTCGCTGGGTGCGGCCCGGGCCCCCTCTCTGGACCTCCGGGAATATGAACCGACTGGCTTCGAAGCCTTTCCCCACCCACGCGGCTTGCTGGTCCTGCGGCCTGGAAGCACCACGACGGCCCGGCCACCAGAGGGCGGACGTTCGCCCAGAGACCCGAGGAGGCTGGAGGGGCGGAGACAGGCAGGGCCTCCACCTGCTCCGAACCCATGGACAGCCTGCAGACTCGGGGGCAGGATGAGAATCCTGGGGTTCTCCCAAATGCTGCTACAAAACTCAGCCCCGACGTTTAGAGATAAAGAGAGAAACAATGTGGGTGAACCAAACAGCTGGAAAACCGTGGGAAGAGTGGTAACCCCAAGAAAGTCAGGACGGACAGGCACCAGGGCTGCGCGGCCGCAGCTGGGCCAGGAATGGCCAGCCCCCGGCCACACTGACCTGCAGCGTGGGAAGGTCGATGAAGACGTGTCGATCCAGCCGGCCAGGCCTCAGCAGAGCGTTGTCCAAGATGTCAGCTCGGTTGGTGGATGCCAGGACAATGACATGGTCCGTGGTGCCCATTCCTGGAGGGACCATGGCCGTTCAGGTAGAGCTCCCCTTTCAGGGCACAGGGTGGGGTAGATTTCCCCCTGGGGTCCGCAAGGAAGGAATGGCAGGATGCTCTGAATGGGGGATGAACTCACCATGGGGCAAACATCCTGCCCGTCCCCCCAGGCCGCCTGAACCTCAGACAGGAACTTGGCACTACCATCCCGACAGCATCCGGGAGGACCACGTTTCTAGAGAACTGCCCAGCAGGCCTGGGGAGTGAGGGGCACTGGCCGCGGGCCAGAGCCAGTGCAGCAAGATGTCTGGGATGCTCTGGCCCTGACGCTGGCCTGTGGCCTGGGTTTAGGCCCCAGCTTTCTCGCAGGAATTAGACAGCAAGGGCAGCAACTACTGCTGATGGCCCAGATCCATATGAGAACCAGACTGGAGGCCAGTTTGAACAGAGCAACCACAGAAATGCATCCAAGGAGCAACCGGGCAGATCTGAGCCTGCCTGGATACCAGTGTTTTAGGTCTGTATTTGTTAGGATGATACCGTGGCGTCTCTCCGGGTGTGAAGAACTAGGTTCAGAGCGTATAAGATTTAGAACGTGTAAGATTCAGAAGTTTGGATTTGCTTTAAAATAACCCCCCGGGAGGAGGGATGGAGCAGGAGGTGTGGATGGAACAGGGCTGGCCTGCGACGGGGAGGCTTACTGCACATCTCTCTGTGCTCTGATGGAGGTCTGACAAGTTCTAGAATACAGAGTGAAAGAAATAAAGGCGCTGGAGGTGCCTGGCTGACTCGGTGGATGGAGCAGCTCTTGATGTCAGGGTCTTGAGTTCAGAGCCCACTTAAAAAAACAGGTAAAATGAAGATCCCCCGATTTATCTTTTACTAATAAAAAAAAATTCCTAATAAGTTGACATTGATAAATGTAAGTTAAAATTACCTGTAAAGTCTTAAGTGACATTTCAAAGAAAGGTTACAGAATTACGCCCTGAGAGCGTGTTAGGCACCGCCACCTCCCAGCAGACTGTCACTGACTCCACTCCCCAGGACAGCAGGGAGGGCCTGGCCAAGCGCACGGGCCTGGGACCCACCTTACCATGGAACTGACCCGAGTCACCAAGAAGCAGCCACCAGGACGCCCGAACCACACCCACCTCCCACGGAAATCCCTGGACCTCTGCATGTGTGCGATCTCCACGGAGGGCGAAAAGCCGGGACGCTTATTTGACATTTCTGCGCCAGGGGAGAGTCCGGCACATAACCGTGACTTCGGAAATGAACCCGGAAACCAGCCAGCGCCAGCCAGCACATGCGGCGCGTCCCGCCTGTGCTCCATCTGCCTGTGCCGTGGTTTTAGAAGTCGCACTCCGACACGGAAAACAAGAGGCTGACTGGAGGGTGGGCCCTGCCAGGACTCCCGAAGCGTCCTCCTTCCACGGGCCAAGGACACGGAATTCCCAAGTCCCTTCGGACGACGGTGGGATCAGTGGCTGCGGCAAGGCCCGAGCGCGCAGAGCTCTGCCGGCGGGTCTCAGCTCCACCTCCCGGCAAAGCCAGGCGCCCTGCGCCGCTGGGGTCATCGGCCCCCCGGGGCTGGACGGACAGTTCTAGAAACTTCGCATTTTGACGTAGTTACAGATCCACGGCAAGGTGCAACCTGGCACAGAGCGGTCCCTCCGAGTGCGGCTCAGAGCCAGGAAGCTGCCGCGCCGCTCACGAGCCTCCTCAGCACCCCGGTGTGGCGCGCACTCACCCGCGAGCCTTCTCCGCAGGTCCACTGCACGCGGCCCCCGAGGCGGCCACCCCCCCCCCCACCGGCTGCTCCCGTCCCCAGGACGTCGTGACGTTGACAGTCTCGCGTAAGCGTAACCACACAAGCTGCCGCCACTTGAGGCTGGCCTCTTTCACGCGGCTGGATTCGCTCGAGATCCATCCTAAAAGTCGTGTGTAGGGAGTTAGTTTCTGTCCTTTGCTTCACGTCACCCCGACAGGGACGCGCCCGCTCAGTTAAAGCTGCGGGTGGGTAGCTTCCAGGTTCCGGCCGCCACCCACCAGCCGCAGGGTCTCTGGGCCGGACGGGAGGCCGCCCCGGGCGTGGGGCCGCTCACGTCTCCGGCTGCGATGCTCCGACGAGGGCCGTCTGGGCTCGCCCGCCCGCCCGCGGCCTCCTCCCGCTGCCCCGGCGACAGGGTTCCGCCGGGCTCTCAGCAAGAGGCTTTGGCAGAAGGGGACAGGCGCCTTCTAAGACATACATGATAGAGCAGAGAAAGCACGCTGGCCACAGTGCCTTCGGTCGAGGGGAACACGGTGCGAGGGGCCACCCCGCGGCCCTGCACGACTCCGTACGCGTGGCGGAGGCGCAGACCTGCGGAAACCCCGCGGGCCGGGGAGCCCGGACTCTGAACGGGCCCCGCTAAGTGCGCAAGTCAGGGGAGGAAGGAGCAACTGCACGTGCACAGGCAAAACGGGACCCTTGGGCGGCTCAGCGGGTGAAGCGGCCGACTTCAGCTCGGGAGTTCGAGCCCCGTGTTGGGCTTCACACTCACAGCGTGGAGCCTGGGTGTGATGCCCCCTCTCTCCGCTCCTCCCCAACTCACGCTTTCTCTCTTGAAACAAACTAAACTAAAATGGAAAAAGCCATGCGGATGGTAGCTAGGACTTTCTGATGACTCCATGTGAGACCACCGCCCATGTCCCCACATGCTCTCGCTGACACAGAAGCTCGGGTAAAGGCATCCGTCAGAAGGGACACTCGTGCAAAGCCCTCCTTCCGCTGATCCACTGTAAACAGGTAACTCGCCGGCACGGATCCCAGCACGCTCCGCGCAGGGGCCCGTCCCGTGTGGCCTGGCCGTCCGGTAGGGCCACCTCTCCCTGACTCCTGACTCGTGAGTTGGGGGCAGGGAGTTCCCTTCCCGGTGAGCTTTTCCCACGACCGGCACACTGTCTGCTCCGTGCCCTGCACTTCAATGAGCGAGCGCCGCTCCTCCCCGAGGACTGACAGAGACTCCTCAGACACATCTGAAGGGCTCAGAATGCGCGGCTGTGTCTGCACACAAAAGGCTCTGTTCGCTGCTGGCCCAGCCCAACAAGGGCCTCCAGTCAGAGCTTCTGGGGCACACGTGAGGCTGGGCGGAAGCAGTCCTATTCACAGCAGCACAGAGCGGTCTGGCTCAGAGGAAGACACCACTTGGTAGATGCTTCCTGGTGGGCGCGAGTCTGCCCCAAAGCGTGCTCTCGGCCTTCAAGCACAAAACCCAGTATGAGCAGTTGGGCCTACGTGAGCCTCGTGGGCCTAGTCAGAGGGGGCGTCGTGTGGGGGCCTCCTCCTCCGAGTGCCTTCATGTCACCTGGAATGACGCGCTGTCGCACACGGGCCAGTCACAGGTGAGGTCACATGCTCTAACCTCGCTGCACATATCAGAAAACCAGCCTGAAGAAGTGAGGGCAGGTGTGCACCCCACAGCACCCTGCTCACCCGGGGACCTAGCACCTGACGGGCAGCTGCAGGAGCCAAAGGGCAAACATGAACTGGCGGCCACTTCAAGCTTGGACGGCCAACTAGTCATCCGATGGCTTCCAACGGCCTGTTCTCCCTTGTCCACTCAGTATCACAGAGATTAGTCATTCTTTTTTTTTTTTTTTAATGTTTATTTTTGAGAGAGAGAGAAAGAGAAACAGAGGGTGAGTGGGGGAGGGGCAGAAAGAGGGAGACACCGAATCCGAAGACAGGCTCCAGGCTCTGAGCCAGCGGTCAGCACAGAGCCCGATGCGGGGCTCAAACCCACGAACCGCGAGATCACGATCTGAATCGATGTCGGACGCTTACCGACTGAGCCACCCAGGTGCCCCTTAAAAAGTTTTTTTAGAAAAGGGGGCGCCTGGGTGGCTCAGTCGGTTAAGCGGCCGACTTCGGCTCAGGTCGTGATCTCGCGGTTTGTGAGTTCGAGCCCCGCGTGGGCTCTGGGCTGACAGCTCTGAGCCTGGAGCCTGCTTCAGATTCTGTCTCCCCTCCTCTCTCCGCCCTTCCCCTGGTCACACTCTGTCTCTCAAAAAGAAATAAACATTAAAAAATTTAAAATAAAAATAAAAAACTTTTTTTAATGTTCAGTTATTTTTGAGAGAGAGCGAGCGAGCACGAGTGGGGGAGGAGCAGAGAGAGAGGGAGACACTAGTCATTCTTTTAAAGAGACAACCAGGGGGTGCGGGGCTGGCTCAGTCAGTGAAGTGCGTGACTCGTGATCTCAGCCCCGTGTTGGATGTGGAGGCTTTTTAAAAATAAATACATAGGAACGCCTGGGTGGCTCAGTCGGTTAAGCATCCGACTTCGGCTCAGGTCATGATCTCACAGTCCATGGGTTCAAGTCCCACATCGGGCTCTGTGCTGACAGGTCCGAGCCTGGAGCCTGCTTCAATTGTGTGTGTCCCTGTCTCTCTGCCCCTCCCCCGCTCACACTCTGTCTCTCTCAAAAATAAAATGTTAAACGTTAAGAAAAAAATTTTTAAGAAGGTAAATGTTATGCATATTTTACCACAATAAAAGTAAACAGGGGCGCCTGGCTGGCTCAGTCAGTGGACCGTGCAACTCTTGATATCGGGGTTCTGAGTCCGGGCCCCATGTTGGGTGCTGGGTGTAGGGATTACTTAAGATAAAATCTTTACAGAATACATAAATAAAAATAAAACTAAACGTACAATATCCAAAAAAAAAATCTTACAAAAGTAACTGAAAACAGAAACAATTCCATGTCCCTCAGGACCCCGAGACCACGAGTCACACGCTCCTCCAAGTGAGGCAGCTACGTGCCCCACATCGCCTTTACCGCATCGGGCAGCGGAGTGCGCACAACACCAGCACCTGCATTTATCCAAGACTGGAAACTGCCATGACCTCCCCTGCCCTCTGTGTCCCAAGGTTTTTCCTTTCTTTTCTACTATTACCCTGACTTTTTACAATTAAAACCTATGTTTCTTGAGTGGAGCAAAGTGACAAATAGCTCTGAAAGTGGTCTTGTCTCCGTATCACCTACTAGGGAATGTGTTGACGGCACCCTCACCTGCGGCAGGTGCTATGGCGGAGACAGAGACCGTGCCCGTGAGCGTCAGCGCAAGTTCTAGAACCATACACGTCAGCCACGTGGTCCTCCTAGAAAGTGGATCCCAGGAGGAAGGAACCCTTCCCTGCACAGGCGCGGGGCACCCACCGTCCATCTCCACCAGGAGCTGGTTCAGGGTCTGCTCCTCCTCCGTGTTGGAGAAGCCAGACATGGCGGTGGAGCGCTTCTTGCCCACGGCGTCGATCTCGTCGATGTACACGATGCAGGGGGCCCGGGCCCGGGCTTCCTTGAAGAGGCTCCGCACGCGGGCAGCGCCGAGGCCTAAGGCGACACAGAGAACGGGGTAATGGGAGAGGAGCGCCAGGGGCCAGAGCCGCCCACGGAGGATGACGAAGTCTCAGAAGAGTCACCGGGAGGTGCTCACCCCCTCATGCACCCCGAGGCCGCGCGCGGAGGCAGCTGCAAAGAACATCGCTGCCAGTTTCTCCACCCGTGCGACGTTCCCAGTAGCACAGGGCTCCTGTTTGCCTCTCTGTCCCCCCGGTTCCCCGGCCGGCTGCCACCCGAGAACGGACGTGTGACGGCCCCCCCGGCAACACCAACCTCCAATGACCTCCACGAACTCTGGGCCAGCCATTGCCAAGAAGGGCACCCGGGCCTCCGTCGCCACCGCCTTGGCCAGAAGTGTCTTCCCACAGCCGGGGGGCCCGAGCAGCAGCGCGCCTTTCGGGACTTTGGCGCCAAGCTGAAGGAAGCGCTCTGGGCTCTGAAAAAGCAGCAGACGGTGCAACACTGATCACAGGTGTTCCAGACAGAATGTTCCAGACAGCACTCACATGGAGATCGGCTCGTGCACCGTCAGGCACCAGCCACGGTTCACTCGGCTCGGGTGCAAGCAGGGCGCGCGGCACCGAGCCGGTATCCCGGACGGCGGCAGCTGCGGGCCGCACGGGGCTGTCGGCCCTTCTACCGGCTGAAAACTGCACGTGGCCTACACGGCCGGTTCAACACGGGACACACCGCCTGACTGGTTCGGCTCTTCCCTCCAGTCGGCGCTCACATCCGCCCCCTGCTCCGCACGCGCCCCTACCTTCAGATAATCCACAAACTCTTTGACTTCCAGTTTGGCTTCATGCATTCCTGCTACATCTTTGAAGCTGACTCCTTTCCCCATCTTGCCGTCCACAATCGTGAAACGAGCCATTTTCAGCTGATTCTGGGCAGAAAGAACGAAGGGCAGCGTGCTGTGCGCTCCCAGCACAACAGGCTAGGTGAGCACCCCTGGGCCCACACCCCTCCACCGCGCCAGGCATACAAAGGGAAACGGCTCTCGTGCATCAGGAAGAGAAAGAAAGTTACCTAGTATTCAACAGTTTGCCTTAAAAAAGAAAAAAATAAAACCACCCCCCACCCAAACAAGGCAATTTAACTATGTCTTTTGCACATAACCTGTATTTTTCTATGTGATTTTCCCCACTACTGTGTAACATTCTGGTTATAAAGCAATGTGAGAACACTGAGCTCTAGGAAAGGTGGGCAGCAATGTTGGCTGGTAAATTTCAGGCAAGACAAAGCCCTTAGTGAGGCCATGAACTTGGGCACAAACTTGGGCTCGGTTCTGCCTCAGGAGGTGCACTAGGCACTCACAACACACATGTGCGCTGAAGTTCTCACGGTATGTGAATATTTAATTCCACATTTAATTTACATACGACACCAAAAATAAACAGCCCTCAAAATGCAGGAACGGGGAAACTGGCTGAGTAAAACACAGCACAGGCCCAGGGTGCACAGCTGTCGCTGCAGACAGGGACGCACATGTGGTCTCGGTTCTCAGGGAGGGCACGGAGGTGCCGTCGGCAGACTTGCTCCAGCCAGGCCCTGGGCCCCTCCTGCTGACGGGGCTCACTGGCCACATGCTCCCTGCCAGGGAGGGCTCGCCTTACAATGAAGGCTACCACAGTAGGAGGGTGAGAGGGGTGTGGGTGTGGGTGTGTGTGTGTGTGTGTGTGTGAGAGAGAGGGTCTGTGTGTGTGTAAGTAATCTCTACAACCAACCCAGGGATCAAACTCAAGACCCAAAGATCAAGCGTCACACGCTCCTCAAACTGAGCCAGCCAGGAGCCTCAGGAAAATGCTTTTAATGTGTATTGGCTGCGGGGGGGGGGGGGGCGCCTGGGTGGCTCAGCCGGTTAAGTGTCCAACTTCAGCTCAGGTCATGATCTCACGGTGTGAGCTCGAGCCCTGCCTCAGACTCTGTGCTGACAGCTCAGAGCCTGCCCCTCTCCCTCTCTCCCTCTCTCCCTCTCTCTCTCTCTCAGAATGAATAAATAAACTTTAAAATAAAATTTTAAAAAAGCATATTAAGGTTTGGGGCAGCGGGCTGGCATCTTAGCCAGCAGGAGAAGCCAGAGAACGAGGCAGGCCCAGCTATGAAACGCTGCGGAATACACTGGCCTGGCCTGTCCACCTGCTTGGCTCAGCTGCCCCGCAAGCCGGGGGGGACTGGGCCTCGGGGACATCCCCCGGTCGGCCAAGCGAGGAGCTGGCAGCCCACGGCTCCAGGCCGGCCTCTGTCCCCGGTTAACTGTCACTGCGTGCCCACTCTGTGGCTTGTGGGAACCGTACTCAGCAAGCACACACACACACAAACCCGAGGACCGCAGGTTCGGTGAGATGGGATTGGCACAACTTACAAAGGCACTGAGTCCTCCTTCCCTTCCCGTCATCCCAGCCAGTCGGAACACGTACCACAGGATGGCCAGGCCCACTGCGGTCATCCCCAAGGCGTAGAGGGCACTAGCGGGAGAGAGAGTCAGTCAGGGGTGGGCAGCCCACGGACACGCCAGAGACGGGAAGAGCAGCCCCCACTCAGACCAACGCGCCGATTGAATGGTTGTGAAAATGCGTTTCCATATCCAACTCTGCTCTTTCGCGACCTTCCCCAGATGGGCAGATGGAGCGTGTCTCCACGTGCTAACCCTGTCTTCTCCAGCCCGCTGCTAACGCCCAGCAAGAGCAGACTTTCCCGCCCGGTGCATCTCGCGGGCCATCGGTTTGGGGTGGGAAGGGGACGTGCGCAGAGCAGTAAGCAGCGTAAACGCTAGGGCGCCCGCCCGCCCTCCCGCAGCCCCGGGGAGACCCGCCACCACACAGAAATCTCCGGACGTCGGCGCATGCGTGCGACTCAGCAGCGAGCCTCCCGGCACACACGCTCCGGCCACTGTCGCTCCTGGGACAGTGAGCTAGTGTCCTCCCACGGGGTCAGGCGGTCCCACGGGCCCAACACGGTCCCCGTTTCCGTCCGCCACGCGGAAGCAGGGATTTCTACCCGACGCCCTGCTTCTTTCCTTTCCGTTCCATTTCCTGTCTGCAGAAGACAACGACCCCACCACGTACCGGATCAAGAAAAGCCACAGGCAGCCACGGAAAGCGCTCTCCAACAGGCCCTCGGACACCCTCCCCACGCGTGGTCCCTGACTCGCCCTTCCACACGGAGTCTGCTTCATGCAGGCCAGACCACCCTGTGGTGCGTGTGCTTCGTGAGCACGTCACAGGGCTAAGCCTGGTTTAGCGTAGGAGCCAAAACAACGACCAACGTACTTTCCAAAGAATCCCGTCCGCTTATAGGAGACCGGGATCCGGTCCTGGCCTTCGATGTTCAGAGCGTCTTCAGCGGCTCGCAGCTTCTCCTCGAACCTGTCGATGTTTGCCACCTGCATCCGGTACATCAAGGCCAGCCGCTGGGGGCAGAGAGCAGAGGCCATGGAGTGACACACGGGCCAGACAGGCGACCCCCGGACACTGAAGGGCTCCAGGAGCAGCAGCTTTCATCTGCGGGTCAGAAACTACTTCTGTGTCACAATTCCAACAAAACTTTGATACGTGTGCTTTCTCTACTTTAAGAAAATGGAAGGGGTGCTTCACACATAACTGCCCCCCCCAAGCCTCAGCTGTGCGTGCAGAGCACAGAGCACGGACACACGCACCATGCCGGAGCTGCCTGCCAGGATGCAGGCAGGTCTAAGGCCAGAGCGCAGGCCGAACCAGAAATCAGCTAAGTGGACTTGTGTCCTCGGGACCCTTCCCTGGGTGGAGGCTCAGCCAGCGTGAGCAGGCGCAGGGTCCTGGCATGACGTCACCGCCGCCTCCCGGGGGACAGGCTTCACTGGGAGGAGGCACCGCAGCCCGAAGCCCACGTGGGACTCCAAATGCCTTCTCTGTGAGCGGCCCCGAGCCGCCCACGTAGGAGCCGTCCTGATGATCTGCAGCAGCCTAGACCGCGTCCTGCCAGTCCTCCCCCAGCCTCCTGAGGGCCTGGCCCAAATGCTTTCTAGAATGAAGCTGTTCCAAGCTCAGCTTCTAAACACTCTTCAGATCTACATGGAGCAGCCAGATGTCCCCTTGGCCCTAAGAGCCTCAGAAGACTCCTTGTGGCACGAGGGGCCCGCGAGGCTCCGAGTCGTGGGGCCACAAGGCCACATGGGAGAAGCAGACGGGGACACCACCAGCCACAACACCCTGATCACAGTCCGTGCTGGACCAGCCCCACAGATCCAAACGTCTGACGTGGACGTAATGCCTCCATCACTCACACATCTGGCCTGGCCGTGGAAACAGACGGAGAAACGTAGCGATGTCCTTCTATCCATTCCAGAAGCCAAGAGGAAAGTATATGACTCCAGAAACCAATTCAACTCCCCCGTCCTCCCTCTGACCGCCTGGCCCTGGATGACCCACTTGCTCCTGCAAGGTCACAGAGCACTCAGGGCCGGGAGAAGCCTGTGCCCCAGCTAAATCACAAGCTCGTGTAAACTGACGAGCAGCCATGCACACGTGCTTGGCGCTCAGCCCTATCTAGAGCCCCAGCAGGGCCCAGGGTGCTGTCCTAAGGGACACAGTCCTACGCCCATGACTAAACTCGTGCCCCCGTGGGCATGCTGAGTCCACACTGAACGCCTGTCTCCCAGCATTTGGCCTGGTCTACTTTCCCCACCGTCGAAACCTCTAACAAAAAATGGGAAGGAGAATAAAGAAACAAGACAACTAAATACAATTCATGATCCTTGACAGGACTGCGGATCAAACATTTAAACATTATACTGATTAACGTCAGTATAGAGATGACCAGCAAACAGGATCAGAGAAAGAGTTTTGGAAAATAGTCCCATGTGGCTGCCTGTCCTGGGCCCGTCAATGGTGTGGTTATGGGGGGAGGGGGAGGGAACAGAGAGACTGGACGGTGGTTCCTTCTCCTACCGGGGCCCTGCGCCCCACTCTGATGTGCAGCGCTCTCCCTGGGACCAAACCCTAACGTCCTGACGCCTCCTCTCTCTTGGGGGCACCTGAGGTGGGGGGTGAGCAGGCCCTGCTTGCTCTTTCTTCCCTCCTGTCCAAGGGCCAGCCCTTGCCCAACCCCACCTCTTAGCCAACCTCACAGTGCGGGTAGTTTCCTGCCCCCGGCCCCCAGGGAACCCCCCCAACACCCTCGGCACCTCAACTCACCAGCATCCGCCAAAGCGGCCCCGTGTGCTAACCTGCGGCCAGCGCCAGAGCCATGGAGCGGGACGTCGGGGCCACCGCTGGCTCCCTCGACGCTCAGGTTCCCTCACCCCCTCTCGGTACATGGCCCCCGCGCAGCTGCAGGCCCCCAGCTCCCACCCGGGACGACCCCCTCCCCCGATCAGGCGCAGCTCAGGGCGGTGGGGACGCAACGCAGAGGGGCCCCGCCCTCACTCACAGGCCGCCCGAACACCACGGCTCCGGGGTGCAGGTACACTTCCACCACGTCGCTCTCGGGCACCACCTGCACCCGCTGCACCTCGCCCTTGGCCAGCATCTCGTGGACAAAGTCGTTCCAGGAAATGTTGCCGCCGCCGGTGCTGAGTGCGTTCAGCAGGCTCATGACCACGGCGATGACAAACAAGGTGCGCAGCCGCTCGCGGTACATCTGGTCCTCTCTCTCCTTGCGTCTCCGCTCCTCTGCAGGCGGGGCGGCAGGAAAGCACAGCGGCCCAGTTTCACCCCGTGACCCGAGACAGATCCCAGTCACACGCCATCCGCAGCCCCCAGCACCCCAGTCACCGTCCGCACGGAGCGCAAAACCCGTTTTGCCGTCGAAAACCTCCCGGGCCCGGCGTGTGCTGCACGTCCACGGTCAGCCCTGCGCCGGGAGCGCGGCCGACCCCCGGACCCGGCGTGGCCGCCGACGGGGTGTGTGCACGCGTGCAAGTCATTAATAACCACCGAACACCTGCCCTCCCCTCCCCAACGGCCACGCGTTTAAACAGTTTGGTCTGTGGACGTGTGGTGGGGTCCACTTAATGGTCAAGAATGTTCCCAAAGACCAGCCCTGTACCCGAGCCATCAGATAATTTCCCCTAAATCACATCACTTGGTTACTGATCCCCTACTCAGGACGTGGACTGCATCACGTCCGTTCTTAGGGGGTGAGAGAAAGACACGAGACTCGGCCCCTGCCCTTGGGACGCACAGAAACCCTGGGGCGTGAGGTGGCCCGAGGGGCAGCGCACGATGGGAGGGGAGGGTCCCCGCACAGGGCACTCGGAGGAGGAGGGATCAGGAGGCCAGAAGGACGTTCGGAAGCCGCTTCCCTCAGGCCCAGAGCACAGAGCAGAGAGTCCAGCTTGCAGCCACCAGAGGCCAGGCCACGGTCTTCCTCCCAAAACAGCCAGTCAGATAAACCCCCCGTGTCCGCATCTCATTTACATGATGCTGTCACCTCACTAGCCACCCAGCCCAGTCCTTGGAAGGATCTGGCACCTCTGTTCACACACCAGGAAGCCTGGGCTACCGTGTGGCCCTCACGTGTGCACACCTGTGTACAAATTTGGGCCCAGGCCACGTGGCAACACTGCCCTTCCTCGCGGCTCTGCCCAGCACACCATCACGCCCGTCATGCCCCGTGTGGAAAAGGGTTTGCAGCAAATCTATGAGTCACATGCATCTGTTTGCAGACTGTGAAACAGGGCTATGATTTTTAAAAGATATGGTTTGGTTGCATTTATTTATTTTTAAAAAGATTTTTTTTTTTTTTAAGTAATTTCTATACCCAAACTGGGACTCAAACCCACGACCCTGAGATCAAGAGTTGTACGCTCCACAAACTGAGCCAGCCAGGTACCCCGGATATGGCTTGGTTTTAAATAAAAGATAATTTTGCACTGTTTTGCAAAAATTTCTAAAATCACGGGGCGCCTGGGGGGCTCAGTCGGTTAAGCGTCCGACTTTGGCTCAGGTCATGATCTCACAGTCTGTGGGTTCGAGCCCCGCGTCGGGCTCTGTGCTGACAGCTCGGAGCCTGGAGCCTGCCTCACATTGTGTCTCCCTCTCTTTCTGCCCCTCCCCATTTGTGCGAGTGTGTGCTCTCTCAAAAATAAATAAACATTTAAAATCAATCAAAAGACAGCTTGGTTAGGGTGCCTGGGTGGCTCAGTCAACAAAAGATCTCGAGGACCCAAGTTTGAGTCCCGCATCGAGCTCTCTGTTGTCAGCACAGAGCCTGCTTTGGATCCTCTGTCCCCCACTCACGTGTGTGCGCCTCTGCAAGGTGCGCACACGCGCTCTCTCAAAAATAAACATAAAGAAAAAGAGAAGACAGCTCGCACCTAGGCTCCCAAACACCCCTCTTCTTTCTTCACAAAAATCCAACCCTTTCCAAGGAAACCTGCCAGGTGTTGGGACACATATGGAACTGCCCGCCCCCCGCCTGCTTCAGGGAGAAGAATCCAGGCCTGGAGGCCGTGCACCCCGTTACCGGAGGGCTCCCCGGGCTGCGGAGCAGGGAGGCCCCAGCCCAGGGGCGACGCTGAGGCTTCAGGACGGCTCGGTGACGGCAGGTCACAATCGCCTGCGCTTGGCGACGGAACTCCTGCTCTGGCTTCGGAGCCCCGCTCCCCGGCCCGGACGAGGTGGACGCGGCACGCCCCACCCGGACAGGACCTCACAGAGACGGCCGTGCCAGCAGAGAACGCGCGGTTCCATGCGTGTGCAAACACGTGCTCTGCACACTCGCACGTACGACACAGTAGAACCCGGCGCACGCGCGCGCCAGGCGGGACGACGAGCCAACCCTCCTGGACGCTGCTGGGCTGGTGCGTCAAGAGCCACGAAAACGCCTCCTCTCCGGAACGCGCTAGGGGAACTTCTCAAACCACAGCCCAAGGAAACCAAACGTAAGACACACGTACGCGGGGGACTCTCGTTTTCCGCTCAGGTCGCCATCTCAGTCGTGAAGTCGAGCCCCAGGGCGGGCTCGGCGCTGACCGCACGGACCCGCGTGGGAGTCTCTCTCCCCACGCCCCTCCCCCCCGCGGCAGGCTCTCTGTGTCTCTCAAAATGAACAAACGAAACGGCCGCCCTGGGAGAGTCCGGCGGCAGGGGGTGGGGGGGGTGCCCTCAATCAGCACCTGAAGACCGTTTCAGGGACGCAGCCGCCAGAGCCGTCCCAGGGTTTCACTCCAGGAACCCTTCTTGAAGACGTCGCCCATGAACCGATGACGCAAGGGGTGTGGCGGGCAGCTGGGGGGGGGGCTCCCGGCGACGCTCAGGTTCTTTCCAGAAATCGCCTGACCGACGCCCCAGCAGGAGGGGAGGGTTCTCCCTCCCAGGCTGCCCACAACTTCCAGCAACTGCGCTTCTGACGACACTTTCCTTACAGCTCGGGGCCCACGTGGAGCCCTAGCGGTACCTCAGAGCCGCCCGGTCTGCCCGGCCGCTGGCGACGGCGACGCCACGCCGCCCCCCGCTGCCCCCCGCCGGCCACGCAGGGAAGGTCCACGGAGTCTCCCGGAAAGACAGGTCCTCGGGCCACACAAGTCGTCATCCTCTAAAGGAAACAGAGGACAGGAAGTGCGTCGCGTTTTCGGGGAGCGCGCTACGGCTCGATCTGAAGCTCATGCGTGTCGAGCACCCCCCGAGGACGGCAGGGGAGAGGCCGACGCCCCGCAGACGCGAGCGGCTGCCACCCGCCCGGGAGAAGGGGGCGGCGAGACTCCCACTCGGGATCTATTTCTGCCTCCGCTGTCCCCTGCGCCACAACGCTGGCGGACGGCACGGTGACCAGACCCGGTGAGCGGGCGGTCCGGCGCCGCGGCCGCTCCTGCCGAAGTCACAGTCACCAGGGGGGCCGCACAGCGAGCTTTCCTTCCTCGTCACCTCTTTTTTAACTCAGGACGGCCTTCCCCATTTCAATCTTCCGCCGTATTGCCCCCTAATTAATTCTTTTACAGTCTTGCTGTTTGGATTTAATGATTTAGTCCATCCAGAAGTTATTCTGGTACGTGTGATTTCGTCTCTTTTCAAGTCACGAAGCAAAGCATTCCAAACCGTTTCTGACACAATCCATCCTTTCTGCTACTGCATGAAATGAAACTCTAGTTACGCACTAATTCTTACATACACCAGGCTCTGCTACTGGATTTTCTATTTTGTTCCACTAATCCACCTGCCTGTTACTGGACCAACACATTAATTTTTTGGGAGAAAAAAATTTTAATAGCCGCCAATATCAGCCTCATCAGTATTTGTGTTTCAAAATCCTGCAGATTTTCTGCCGAGGCAAACCCTCATCCTCCACCCCGAAAACCTCTCAACGAAGAGCCCCTCTGAGGTCAAGGACACACGTGAACCGAGCAGCCCATAGAGGGGAACACGCAGGTCTTCAAGTTCAGAGGCCAATGAAGCGCCGGGCTCCTCGGGAGCTCTCTGGGCACGAGAAACGAGCTGCGGCCCACACGGATGCCCCACAAAGGCTGCAGTGAGGTCAACGCAGAGCCTGAGACCAGAAACACCTGAGAAACGTCTAAAGTGAACCCGAACAGCGGTCACACAAGTGGTTTCCAGGAGTTAAGACCTGTCTCTCAAGAGTTTGAAAGTGGGGGCCACCCGGCTCAGTCGGCAGAGCCGTGACTCTCGATCTCGGGGTTTGTGACTTTGAGCCCACGTTGGGCGTAGAGATTACTTACAAAAATAATAAAACAAGCAAAACAAAACAAAACCAGCATCTAAGTACGAGGGCGATCCTGAGAAGACACCCACTCCCCTACTGCGTGTCCCTCCCCAGACTCTGCACGTGACAGGCACCCGTGGGAATAAAAGGGTAATTACGAGGAGAGAATTAATTGTGGAGATGTAGAAAGCACTTAGTACAGTGCTGGGCACAGCCCAGTCATTCTTACCGGTTACCAAGTTCCGTTATTATTAGCTCTAACCAGCCAGCTTCTACCTTAGAGGTCAATTCAGTTTAAAATGACCTTATTTCCCTTACCCTTTCACTTGATCAGAGTCCTGATTCCACAGGAAATAAGACTCAAGATTTACAAGTGAGGTCATTGCGAACTGGGGCTGGGCCAAGGCTAACTGGCAAGCAGAGGTCACTCACACGGGACAGTGATGTGTCCTGCTCCCTCCTCGGGGCCAAACGCTGTACCAACCTCCCCTCTGGCGGGGAGACGACACTTCAGCAGGTGTGGGGGGGGGGTGGGCTCGGCCAAGGCGTCCTGGTGCCTCCCTCCCCACCCTGGCTCTCCTGAGTTCAGGGCTCAGGAGAGTCACCGTTTCTATGCAGAGGACAGTAATTCTGCCTGCCTTCGGACACTGTGGCCATGACAAGGGACACCGATGCAGACGGAGGCGTCTCCACGAGGACAGGCAGGGAAAGATCCAGTGGTCACATCGAAGGTTGGGGGGTAGGTGTGCTCAGGCTAAGAGAGACAGAGGTGCCTGGGCTGAGACAGGTTTCCTGTTGCAGCGAGAACACACAGGGGAAGACATCCAAGGCAGCCACCACTTGCGAGTGCCAGACAGACGTACCTTCATCATCTTCAGGGCTCCTCCCCTTGGATTTGTCACTGTCCTTAGTCTTCTGCCTCATCCTGGAGGTGTTAAAATAGTAAGTGCCACCTGTAAGGAACAGGGACAGCGTTTAACAAGATCTGCCACTACAGGGAAACACTCAGGAGAAGAGCACGTTCTTCAATAACGAAACCCAAACCGAACCGTCTGAACCCTCCATGCTAAGATTGAGAGGTTTAGGACCATCACTTCTAGTACAGTAGCTGCTACTTACAGAACAATAAACTACTTCGACTAATGGAATGTCTTTGTCACTGCAATTAGCAAGCAAGGGAAGAAAACTTAGTCCTGCGTGTAAAGTGAGGAAACCACCTCTTCAACGCACACAGCCACTTTCCATGAATTTGAACAGACGAGCAACACCGGCTGGGACGTGTGTGGCAGTGGCCACCAGCGGCCACCAGCACCAGGACACAACACTCCTCACACAAAAGGCTCCGTCCTGTCCGCCGTTTAATTACATTACTGTTTAAAAGGAGGGGAAAGAGAGTCTCACGACCATGATCGAGCTGGATCTTTCTTCACGACGTTCATGGAACAAGTAAGACTGACTACCTTGACGGCCCTTTGAACGGGGTCAGGCTGTCGGGATGGTAAAGCGTGTGCCCCTGGGTGCATGTGCAGATTTAAACGGGGACACAGACAGGTGTGCAAGCTGCTGCTAAGTGGCTTTCCCTGACCACACGGGGGAACCAGGCCATTTGATGTATTCTAGGAGTTGGGAGGTTTCACTCTTGCCCTGTTCCGATGGGATGGAGCAGGGCGTGAAATCCCAGGGGCCAGTCCTGAAGCCCCTACGGCCTCTGACCTGAGATCTCTCTCGAAGATGTCACGGTGTCTCATTAAACGACCAAACTATTGTAAGAATAAATTATTTGTGGGTTGTTTTTAGTGACCTTCTGGATATAAAACATTCACTTTGAAGAGCCTTACTAAGTGTTCCTGCAGCTGGCTGGAGAACATGAAAATCCTGGTAAGCAGCCTAATCATTGCTCTCCACCAGAATTAAAACAAACAAACAAACAAACAAGACCACTCAAATAAGCAAAAGTGGCCTGTTTAGACCTTAGCCAATCTTCCCTTTTGTAAACTGCTCTTTAGAGCATCTATGGGCTCACAATAAATAGAAGCCAAGGGGCACCTGGGTGGGTCAGTCAGTTACTCGACCAACTCTTGATTAGGGATCAGGTCATGATCTCAGGGTACTGAGATCAAGCCCCATGTTGGGCTCTGCATGGACAGCTCAGAACCTGCTTGGGATTCTCTCTCCCTGCCCCTTCCATTCTCCTCGCTCTCAAAATAAGCAATTAAAACAACAACAACAACAACAACAATTAGAAGCCTAAATGGGGCGACTGGGTGGCTCAGTTGGCTAAGCGTCCAACTTCAGCTCAGGTCATGATCTCACACTTTGTGGGTTCAAGCCCCGTATCGGGCTCTGTACTGACAGCTCAGACCCTGGAGCCTGCTTCGAATTCTGTGTCTCTCTCTCTGCCCCTCCCCTGCTCATGCTCTCTCTCTCTGTCTCTCAAAAATAAATCAACATAAAAAAATGAAAAATAAAAACTGATAAAATATAAAAATTTCTTAAATTTTTATTTAAAAAATAAAAAAGAATTTTAAAAATGAGGCCAAAAGTTGTCTGAGTGATTTTGTTTCTCTGCCAATGTCAAACTAGCAACAACATCCTAAGCTATTTATAAATGTCACAGGATTTGCCTATCGATTCTATATTTCAGAAGATACACACCTAAGAGTTCCCAGAGCCTGGCTGGATTCTGGACTAGATGCTGTTTCAACAACAGTCCCGGGAACCTGTCCCAGGTAGGGGTCGGCAGGCACAGGTGCAAGCTCTGCAAAGAAAGACAACACAGAGGATGGTCACCAACTCCACACCACACCTTCGCAGCGTGACTGGTTCCTCGTGCAAAACCTTTTCTGGGAACTCAAATATTCATTTATTGGGCTTACACTGCCCTGAAATATGAATGGCCTGAGCATTATTTCAAAGTTTTAAAGTAACATCAAAGCATCAAACATGATGCGAGTGAGTGCAAGAAATACTGAGGGACAGGCAGGGAGCGCCGGCCACCGCTCTGTGCGCAAGGATCACAGCCTGCAAAAGCACACGGTACGGCGGGCGTGCGTGCGCGCGCGCGCGCGCGCGCGCGCGCGCACACACACACACACACACACACACACACACACAGCAGCTGTGAGCGCCCAGGGCCCCTGATCCTGACATCTCCAAACAAGGGTTCCACACAGAGCACTGCCTGTGGCCAGCAGCCTACTGGCCTGCCCTGCGAAGTTCTGCTCTCAGGATGAGCTTTTCTCCACATACATACGCATCACGTTAAGGTCAGTGATCCAACTTAACTTTTTCTCTTCATTTGCTTTTGATGTCTCCCTTAACTTGTCCCTGCCCTGCTGCTATCAAGAAAAGTAACAGCGTGCTCAACGCTTTCTGGTAACAAGCCCATAACATGTAATCTCCTGTTAGCAATAGGAGGCAACTTTCTAGTCTATCGAGTTATTGTCCCATTTAATTAAAACCACTATTCTTGGCTCAGTGAGAAGCAGCAGGCACATTAAGAGGTAGCCACACAACGGACTGGACCCAACAAATGACTAACATCAGTTTGAAAGATACAGCAAACAAACCAAAAATTGTCATTCTTCAAAGTCAGACCCCATTTAAACGGTTTGCTTAAAACAGGTTACTTTAGTTTTACTACTATCACAGCCACTGGTGAGGTAACCTGCTGAGATTTCGGTGTGTGAACCACCTACTTCAGCCCTTGTCTTCATAGAATAAGCACAGGGTCCGACTAATGATAATAAAGTATGATCTTCCTTTTCAATGGAACTGAAAAGCAGAAAAAAAGTGTAATACATCTATAGTTGCCCTCAGGTTAAGGAAGGACAGTTAGTAATCTAGAATAGAACTATAATTCAAACTGATCCTCAAGTTATGATAAAATATAACAATTATACATTACAAGCTAAGATGTGAAGGCTGAGCTCCTAAGAGAAGACTGGGTAAAACGATCAGCCATAAAGGCACCAGGACTGAGGATCTTTGTTTCCTGGATGAAGGGTTACCCTGAGCAGAGCCTGGAACAGTCTTGGCTACAGAATGCTCCATGAATTTGAGTCCATATCACGTTAAGCTACGAGACAAAAGTAAAATAGTTACAGGGTGTTTTGCTCACACAAAACCTTAGCCCACTTCGAGCAGCCGCGGAGTACTATTTGGAACTGATCCTCATGAGATCTGATCCACGTGAGCCAACTGTGAAATAATTCTCTGCTAGGAATCAGTGGAACTTTTACTAGATTCAATTTGTTTATTTTTTTTTTATGATTTTATTTTTAAGTAATCTCTACACCCAATGTAGGGCTCAAACTCAACCTGGAGACCAAGAGTCCCACGCTCCAGCGACTGAGCCAGCCAGGGCCCCCTGGATTCAATTTGAAGATGTCAAAAAGACAAGCAAACAGGCAGAAAATATCAATGCAGGAAATAAGGGCTGGAAAAATCGAAGCTGGGGGGCCTGTGCGGAGTCTCTCCAGGGCTGCCCCGGCCTTTCCGCACCGCTCCGCCTCCCTGGACTGGAAGCCACCGCTCTGGCTCCGGGGCCGGCGGGGGCGCGCGGAGTGGGGGTGGGGGATCGGGAAGAGGCCTACGCGGGGGCGAGGGTGGTCTGCGGAGGGGGAGGCGCCTGGCCGGGGCTAGGGGGCTCCGGGGAAGAGGGGGAGGGCCGCGGCCCGGAAGCGGGGTGGGAGGGGCCCGGCCCAGGTGCGGGGAGGGGGCAGGGGCCCAGCCTGGGGTCGGCGGTTACCTGCTTGGCTTGGCCTCGGGCTCCCGCGAGTCGGATCGGAGGCCTGTAGACGAAGTGCTGGCACCTCCTCCCGACCCCGGTGGGGAGGCCTGGGCTCCAGCCCGAGCAGGAGCCCCGCAGCCGCCCGGGCCCCGAAGTCGGGCCCCGACCGAGGGCGCGCAGCAGCAGCAGCACGGCCGCCATGTTGGCGCGGAAGCGGCGCCTGCGCAGTCGCGCTGCCAAGGCTCGGTGCCCCCGCGCCCCGCTGCACCCCCGAGCCGACTGGCGGGACCTGGCGGTTTATTAGGTGGCAGCCGGTGCGAGCGCCGCGAGTAGGGCCCCGGAGGAAGAGTGTCGGGCTCCTCGCCGGGCCGCGTGCGGCAGCCGCGCCGGCCGGGAGCGCCGCTGCTGGGCTCGGCCGTCCTTTTCCGGGGCGGAGCAAGGAGGGAGACGCGCTCCGAAGGCTGGCGCTCAGACCCCGACGACCCTCGTCCGGGTCCGGTGCCCGGACTTGCACTCGACCCCCACACGGGACTGGGATTCGGACTCGGACCCCGAAGCCCCACTCGGGACTTGGACTCGACCCCAACCCGGGACCCGGAACCCCCACACGGGGCGGGATTGGGACCCCGACCCCCAGCCGCCACCCGGGACCGGACCCGTCTTGGCCGCAGAGCCTCGAGGGCCGAGCGCCCACCCGCAGTTGAAAGGGGGCCCGCGGGGCTCGCGTTCAGAGCAGGGGGTGGCCGGGCGCCCGTGCGCAGGCAGAGCCCTCGTCCTACGGACGTTTAATTTCGGACAGATGACCATCTTAACCAGTTATTTTCTGGGGGCTGAACGACTTCTGTAGCTCGTCCCGTGGTCCCCAGCCCAGGGCCGGATCGCGGCCCAGGAGGCAGGAGGGAGGGGCCCTTTGGTTCATCCCTGGCCCAAGCACCCCCCACCCCGCGCCCCTGACCCTGCTGTCCGCACCTCTGCCACCTCTTTCCCTGCCTGCCTGCGGCCCCGCGCTATAGTACAGCTTCCAGACTGCTCGGAGCTGAAAAGCTCCTTGAGGAGAAAAATAAAAAACTAGGTTGATGTATTTACACAGAGGTGGGGTTATGGTAACGTGTTCCTGTGCTTTCCTTTTTTTTTTTTTTTTTTTTGCTTTAAAAAATTTTTTTAATGTTTATTTTTGAGAGAGGGACAGCATGCGTGGGGGAGGGGCAGAGAGAGACAGAGGCACAGAACCCGAAGCAGCTCCAGGCTCCCAGCTGTCAGCACAGAGCCCGATGGGGGCTCAGACTGAGATCCTGAGCTGAGCCGCCCAGGCGCCCCATGTGCTTTTCTGTCGTATTCTGGAAATTCCTACAGACAATCTTAGTACTAACTGGTGCCTAACTCCGTGTCGAATACTTTTAGTGTTCACAACTCTGAAGTGCTTTTAATATCTATTTTACAGATGAGGAAACAGACTCAAAAACATTAAAAGTAACGCGTCCAAGGTCACAGCTAAGAAGTGATAGCACAGAGCCTCAGAGCTTGTCCGACTGGTTTCTGGGCACGCTCTCCCCACCGTGGTCCCTTCTGTGTTACAAAAGTATCATGATTTGTATATCCTTTCCCTCCCTTACTGCTGAAAACTTTGGGACTTTTTTTTAAGTGTTTATTTATTTTGAGAGAGAGAAAGAGCCCGTGCACACGTGGGAGCAGAGGAGAAAGAGAGGAAGAGAATCCCAAGCAGGTTCCTCGCTATCAGCGCAGAGCCCGACCCTGGGCTCGATTCCACGCACCGCAAGATGGTGACCTGAGCTGAAGTCGAGTCAGACGTTTAACCGACCGACCCATCCAGGTGCCCTGGGGACATTTTAAAACTTCAGTGTCCGGATTATGGGTGCTCAGCTCTCCAGCAGCCGGTGCTTCTGTAGAGATTCTCACTTGTGGTTGGTTTGTGGGGAGAGCAGCCCCTGGGCCCGGGGCGATTTACACAACTGAACTAATTGCCTTCCCTGTTGTCTTTTATGTCCTCCTACCACGGTCCTTCACCTTCAATCCTTCCTCCCCAGCCTTCCGTCCACTATTTTTTCCTCTGCTGGTTAAACTGTCCCACCCACTTTCTGCCTTCCAGCTCCCTCTGTCCTGCCCTCGCTCTGCCCTGCCCTCACTCTGCCCAGACCAGTCCCGTGACGGTCACCAAACTTCCGAGAGAGTGGTTTCTTGCACCCTATCAAAGCTTGTGCAGTGTGCCCTGAGAGGAAGTGACCAAGCCCCCCTCCCGTCCCTGTTCCCTCATCAGCCAAAGCCTCTAACAAGTCTGAATGTGTTTAGGAAGCGTCTAGGATAGGATCCCGCTAATACTGCTTGAAGTGAAATTGTTATCGTGGTCTGACTCTGTTGACTGACAATTCAGTGGAAAGCACTACTGGGTGATGGCAAGGGGCCCGCCTCTGGGGGAAGAACGCTGGCTTCGGTCCTCATCCTATGACACTGAGCAAGTTACTACCTTCTACAAGCCTCGATTTTCTCATCATTAAAACGGGGATAATTATCTACAGAGTGAGGCTAATAGCAGCCTTGGGTTTCCCACAGGTTGTCGTAAAGATAAAATAAAAGTACGTGAAAACATCTCATGAAGCCGGAAGTCATTCATATCCAGGAGTTACTCCTGGGATGTCATAGCAAATGAGATTCTGGAAGAACATTATCGATACATTTATTCAAAATGTTTATTCATTTATTTTTGAGAGAGAGAGAGAGAAAGAGAGAGCAAGGAGGGGAGGGGCAGACAGAGAGAGAGACAGAATCCTAAGGAGGCTTGTGGGGCTCAAACCCACAAACCCTGATTTTGTTCTTCCTCGGCTCTCGGCACTCAGTGTACGTCAGGACCGTTCAGTGTGGCTTCCTTTAACCACCTGAGGCAACCTCAGGGTGAACTCCGGGCTGGAGTCTCATGTCCTAGGCTTCTGCTTTGCCGCGCTGGTGAGCCAGGCGAGCCTTCAGTGGGGGGACGTGGAAGGAGGGAGCAGAGAGGATGAGAGGACGTCTGCTGCTCTCACCCATGCAGCTACTCCCTATTCCTCGGCTCGTGGGGGTTCCGGGCTCTCAAGTTCCTGCTTCAGACAAGCTGCCTCCCCCCATCTGTCCTCCTGATCTGTAAAACAGGGATGACACGTTAGCAGTCAAGGCAGAAGTTGATTGGGACGCCTGAGTGGCTCAAAGGGTCCGACTTTGGCTCAGGTCATGATTTTGCAGTCTGTGAGTTCGAGCCCCACATCAGGCTCTGTGCTGTCAGCTCAGAGCCTGGAGCCAGCTTCGCATTCTGTGTCTCCCTCTCTCTCTGCCCCTCCCCCCACTGGCACCCCCCCCCCTCAAAAATGAAATAAACATTAAAAAGTTTTTAAAAAAAGACAAGTTGATCTTTTGGGCCATCTTTGGTTTTACTATCTAAGCTTCCTTTCTCATATCAGAGCAAGTAATTATTGGCTTCTTCCTAAATTGGGCAGCCTGGCAGCAAGTAAACGTCTAAGCTGTTTTTCTTTTCTCAGAACAAGTGCGTTTGCACCCGCCCGGCCTCTGAGGCCCTGGGAGGGTCGCACAGTGCAAGCCCTGCTCCCCGATCCGCACTGCTGGGCTCCTGCTGCTCAGGCTGTCCCGAAGCTCCGAATGACCCGTTCTCCAGCGAGGCATTTGGCCGAATGAGGACGTCTCCTGTAAGACATACTTCCTTGTGCAGCGGTGCAGTCAACTCATTCATTCCTTTGAATTTTGGTAAATTTTTGTTTCTGAACTAAAAGATGTTTCTTAGGAAGTGATTTCTTTTCGTATCACTCGTTAGCTGGGTTTTAGTCATCCCATGTATGAATTTTATAATCACAGATTTTGTTCTTAAAGGGATGAAAAGCCCACTTCTACCAGCAAACAGCCTGCACAGAAATGTGTGTGAGTAGGTGGCTACGCACGCTCCGGGTTTAGGGCTGCTGCTGCGAGGCTGGGCCGACGCGCGGGCGCCGCCTGGACAGGGCAGGCTGCGCGCCCTCTCCGCCACCGCCAGCCCTCGGGGCTCTGGCCGCACTGACCAGATCCGTGCACTTAGCTCGCTGTGTCGCTTGTATCAGCTGTCCGTCGCCGTGAACAAATCGCCCTAACACTTGGCAGGTTAAAACAGCGTTCATTGTGTCACACGGTTTTCTGAGGATCGGGAATCCGAGTGTGGCTGCCAAGGTAGTTTTGGCTCGGTCTTTCACAGGGTGCAGTCCTGCTGATGGCCGGGATGCAGTCATTGGAGGCTTTCCTGGTGCTGGAGGGTGGCTTCCAGGGGACGCCTTCACTGCGCTGTTGGCAGGAGAGCTCAGCGCTTCACCGTGTGGACTGTGGGATGGCCCCAGGGTGTGAATTCCAGTGGACGGGGGTCATTGAGGGTCTCCTTGGAGCCTGCCAGCCCCAGTGATGATTATGGAAGATGTGTTGTTCACATCTGTTCAGCAAAACCCAACCCTCAGATCCCGACCTCCCTGGTCACGTGACCCTAACCCTTCCTAGTGCTGCATCAATCTGTGCAACGTGTGGTTCAGGAACAGAAAGTCAGCCCATGGTGTCTTCCTTTGTGCTTCTATTTGAAGATGGAGAAGGGACTGCCTTTGGGGTCATGAATAGGATGGATTGCGCAGGCTGCCCTTTCCCACCCTGTGGAGAGAGCCAACCGTGGGTGGAGAGGAGGCCATGTGTAAAGGAACAGAGGCTGCAGGTGAGGCTTGGTGCCACCTGGTTTGCGTCCCTAGATCCAGTCATGCAGGTGGGATCCCCCACTTCATCTCATCGTGAGCCAACCCCTTTCTTTAGATGCAAGTTTACATTGGGTTTTTGGGTGTTTGTTGGTCTAAATTGGGGTTTGCCTGTCCAGGTCCACTAGCTACTGGGGAGCTGTCGCTGGCCAGAGGCCTGGAATCCCTCCCTCCATAACCCCCCAGTGTGGGTTCAGAAGTTTTGTCTGGGTTCAGCTTCCAGGAAAGAGGGACTGTGTCTGGATGTCCAGTTTATAGCTATTCCTGGAAGTTACTAGCTTGCTATCTCCCCGGCCCCAGGGGTTACTTGTTCGGGGAATGATAAGACATTTGAAGGAAGAAGGCGTTCACTTTTTGTATTCGGTCCCCCATACAGCTTTGCCATGTAGCCCACAGGGTCCTCTGCTTGCTCGTTTCTAGGATGTAGCCAGTGACAGGGGCCGCTGCGTCTCCGCTCCCTGATCCACAGCCAGCGGTTGTCAGCTGAGCAACTCCCGTTTCTCGGGTTGGGCAGAGCTTGCTGTCCCCCTGGACGAGGACAGTCCTCGGTCTCTGTGCCCTTCCAGTGAGGCGCCGAGTTCACCACTGGTCCCAGATCCTACACATCTATGGCTGTTATGGGTTTTCAGCAAATCAACGGTGGACGTATTTCTCGTGAAGCTCCCGTGGACCACATTGGATTCAGAGAGCCACAGTGTAACAGGAGAAAGACACGGTGACAGGCAAATGTTCCCTCCCTTTTCTGCTAGCCTGCTAAAGAAAACCTGGCCTTCGCTCACTGCGGACTTCTAACTGCGGTGCTCAGAGATTGCTGTCTCATTCCCGGGTGTTCTGTAATGCAGAACAAAAAGAGAAAGGACAAAAATAGGTCAAAAGAAAGGATGAGAGACACAGATGGATAGAGGAAAGACCCCCCTCTTCCAGAACTGTTACTAGTTCCAAAGTAAAGATGGGGAAAGAGAGGAAGGAGGGCGAAAGCGGCAGGTGGTAAGTTTTGGGGGATTTTGATGAGAGGCCCTCAAAACACTTGCCGAAAATGAAAACTGGAGAAAAATGTAGACTTTTGTGGGATCAAATGAAACTGCCCTTAGCAGGTACTTAGTCTATGGCCATGACCCAGGTGCCAGGGATGCAGCAGGGAACAGATGCTTGCCCTCAGTGAGCTTCCCTTCTAGTGAGAAACAAGTCAACCAATTCAGCGAAGCACACAGTTCATGAGATTGTAGTGGTTGTAGAGACAAAGCGTGAGACAGGGTGGTCAGGGCAGACCTCACAGAGAAAAGGACTACGTTATTATTATTATTAAAATACCCTTTTAAAAAGTTTATTTATCGGGGCACCTGGGTGGCTCAGTCAGTTAAGCGTCTGACTTCGGCTCAGAGGTCATGATCTCACAGTTCGTGAGTTTGAGCCCCGCATCAGGCTCTGTGCTGACAGCTCAGAGCCTGGAGCCTGCTTCGGATTCTGTGTCTCCCTCTCTTTCTGTTCCTCCCCTGCTTGCACTCTCTCCCTCTCTTTCAAAAATAAAGATTAAAAAAATATTAATAATAAAAAGGGAACTTAGGGTACCTGGCTGGCTCAGTCGGAAGAGCATGTGATTCTTGATCTCAGGGTCATGAGTTCGAGCCCCACATTGGGTGCAGAGATTACTAAAAAAAATAAACTGAAAAAAAAAGAGGGACCAAGATTAGATTCAAGATTATCCTTTGTGAGCTCCTCTTCAGCTAAAGACATCTTGAAGTACCCAGGGACAGTTTAGGGAATTTGTTACTAAGTCTTCACTGAATTCAGCATTAGTGAAAGGACCTGAATGGAGCATCCCGGCTACCGAGCACCGCGGTCACCGCCAGGGCTGGCGTCCCAGCTGCTCCACCAGTAGAGCCCAACTGTACCGCAGTGGCTGGTTTCCAGGGACTGCAACGGGCAAAGCCTACGTGGCTCCTTCGCAAACCCCAGAGAGGGGCCGCAGATGGGTGTTGCGTCACTTCCTGACCATGGCCACCCACCCAAGCTTCTGGAATGTTCTATGCCAGCTGCAGAGCCACAAGACGGTCTTTCAAGCCCCGTCTGGGCCATAGAAGTGTTTGAGAGGGCCGCGCTGCGCCTGTGCGGTAGGGCTGTCCGGCAGCCACACGTCTGCTGAGTGAGTACACACTTCATCTCCCAGCTGAGTGAGCCCCGTGCTTTCTGCAAGCTGACATTCATTACATAAAACACATTATGCAATATTATGACACCCTCACTCGGAAAAAAGTCTTAGGAAGACTTATTTTTACTCTCAACCTTTCTAGCTGCATTCGTGAGAAATTGATTGAAGAAAAGAATACTTCATATACTTAGATTTAAAAATGACAAACACTGGTAGGCTACAGAAAAAATACTGGGCACAAGGTTTTAAAAATGATGGGGTGGCTTTGGTGTTCCTGGGGTCAAGGGTCCCAGGAACATCTGAATCTTGCTTCACAGCACAGTTCTTCCTTCCCTTGAAGTTCGGGAGGCCATGCGTCAGAATCTACAGTCACTGGAAAGCAAAGCATGTGACAATTTATTGTGAAGCTGGCGTGGGTTCTGATGCTGGGGAGTGCGAGTTGACCACAGGGCTGAGGCTGGGCTGCCTTGGCCTTGGGGGGAGAGGCAGAAGGGAAGGGGTCAGCATGTGGGCCGCTCTGGCCACTTCTGCCACTTGTGTAGAAGAGGAAGTAGAAAGAAAACAGGGTGGCTGGGCCTCCTCCCTTTCAGTTTTGCAAGCGAGAGAAGAGCCTCCCTCACCCATGCGCCATCACTCTCCCAGTCCCCACACCAGAGGGGTGGTGTCCCGGGGAGGGCGGAGAGTCACTTCCAGCAGCTCGGCTTAGGAGTAAAAGGAGGACGCAGGATTTCTTCTCTGGCAGGGCATCAGCACCACCAGGGTGTCTCTGGGAGGGCATCGAGCATCACCAGGGCGCTGGATTTCTCCGAAGCCACACGTGGCTCATGTTTAATCAACAATCAGCTTCTTTCTGTCCCAGGGGAACAGGGACACAATGCCCGGTAACTGCTTTCGGCAGGATCTTCGTTTGTTTCTTGAATCAGAATCTCCTGGTGGGTGCAGGTAACCGCATTAAAGAAAACAGGCTTCCCAGGAAAGCCTGTGGGGGCACTACCCTGTGGAGAACTACCCCGTGGGGATCAAGATGAGGAATTTGTAGATCTCATTTGTTTTGTTTGGCCCACATGTTGGGCAAATTGTTTTTATTGAAATGTCCTATAAAAATGTAGTTTCTAGTTTCCATGGGAAAGGGGAAGGTGTGGCAATGCTGGCTGTCCGGCAGCCTCCCTCAGGCCCCCCAGCTTCGTTGATGCCGTTTGCCACCTGGCCCTGCTCTCCTCCTCTGCCAGCCTCACCACTTCCCCATCCCCCTTCCTGTTTCTCTTTTCTCTGGAACTATTGCAACAGCTTCCCACCTGGCCTGTCATCATGGTCTCACCCTTCACGCTGTTTCAGAAGTGGTGTTTTAAATCAGGACTCCGTTCCTGTGCCTCCGGATTAAAGCCCTTCACTGGCAGCTGCTGCTTGCAGGCTAAAAGTCATTTGTGTGCCGGGGCGCCTGCGGGGGCTCAGTCAGTTAAGCATCCAACTTTGGTTCCGGTCATGATCCTCACCATTCGTGAGTTCGAG
The DNA here is from genome assembly GCA_028646485.1 of Cryptoprocta ferox. Lineage (NCBI taxonomy): Eukaryota > Metazoa > Chordata > Mammalia > Carnivora > Eupleridae > Cryptoprocta > Cryptoprocta ferox. The sequence goes on along the minus strand of CM053563.1, from coordinate 56,036,047 downwards.
CCCTGCGTCGGGCTCTGTGCTGACAGCTCGGAGCCTGGAGCTGCTTCCGATTCTGTGTCTCCCTCTCTCTCTCTCCCTGCCCTGCTCGTGCTCTGTCTCCCTCTCTCTCAAAAATACATGAACTTAAAAAAAAAAGTCATTTGTGTGCCTGTGAGGCCTCACCTGCGCCTAGCTACCTTTCTGCTCTCTGTCGTCACCCTCCGCACCCCCATCCACCCATCACCCACTTGGAGGCCCAAGCATCTTGGACTTAACTATATAAAACTAAACTCCCAGTTTTTAGCCGAAAGCTCTACCTCCCCTCCCCTGGAGTCCTTCTGTCCAGTGCTGACTTCATCCTGGACCCTTCTCTCTTACAGCCCACAAAGTCCTGCCAATTCTGTCTTCAAAACACATCCCAGTCCCAACTGTCTCATGGGCGCAGATGGCACTGCTGCCTCACACCACCTGTGCCCGCTTGTTGTCTCCGGAATGACCCTTAAACAGTAGGTCAGGTCATGGTTCATGTCCCTGCACCCCTGCAGAGACCCTGCAGTGGCTTACCTTTTTACTCGTGTGATTTCCCAATGCTGAGGTGGGGCCCTTGCTCAGCCGCCTCCCTCATCGCGTGTGCCTGGACCTGGCTCTGTGCTTGTGGGGCTCCTTCCTGCCCCATCTGGCGTGCTCTTCTCCAAATCACGCCTTGCTTCTTCACCCCGGGGTTCTCTTCAAAGATCATCTTATCTGAGTTCTTCACTAACTTACGTGGAGCAGCATCCCTTCTCTGCCCCCATTCCCCTGTATTTAATACAGGTCTCACAACAGTGCTGAAAACACAGCAGGCACTTAAAAGCCTGAAATACGTGTTGAAACTGCCCCTTGGGTCACGGCGCTTCTCTCCAACTTAAGAGCACCAGTTAGCTTGCTCCTCTGCCCAGGGCTGTTGAACAGAAACTGAATGCAGCCAAGGCGGCATTTGGGGTGCCTAGCATTTGGGGTGCCTGGCTGGCTCAGTCGGTAGAGCATCTAATTCTTGACCCCAGGGTGGTGAGTTTGAGGCCCATGTTGGGTGTGCAGCCTGCTTATACAAAGTACAATTTCTTAGGAATAAAAATAAGATTTCCTGATGCAATGATTAGGAAAAAAAATTAGTTTCAAAGCTATATTTTATTTAATGCCATTATCCAAAATACTATCACTTCCATGTGTAATAAATATACATCATTTTTTGAGATATTTTACATCCTTTTCTTCTTCATGCTAAATCTAGTGTGTATTTTATATTCACAGTTCATGTCAGTTTGGACTCACATCTCCAGTGCTTAACTCTCCTGTGTGGCTAGAAGCTATCATATTGGACGGCGGACCTAGAAAATCGTCCCATCCACTCACCTCTTCCTGACTTCGGACAGCAGTTGAGTGTCACACCTTATGGAAATCTTTTGCGAGCCACTCCCCAGACCAGACCTGGTTTTCACTCCATATTCTTTCGTAACTCCTTGCACGTCTCTTTCACAGCGCTTATTGTGTGGCTGTTTGTAAACACGCTTTCCGTGCCTGACGCTAAACCCCACGCTGGGGGAGCCTCGACGTGCTGTTCCCACCGTCTTCCCAGGGCTTGATACCCACGGGTTTGGACCGTGGCAATAACCATCTCTGAGGAAATGCATTAAATGGCTTCCTTCCCTTCACTCTGCATTCCTTTTCTCTACTGTAGTTTTTACTTATAGGTTGTTTTTGTTAAAATCCTTTGCTTTTACCTTGTCAGACTATTTCCAAAGCAAATTCCCTCCAGAGAGTATTCGATTGGCCAAGGTCAGTGTTCCTGAAAATTTCCTAAGGGTAACTGTTGTCAGAGACCAAAATAGAAAATGCTAATTCCTCGTTCCCTCCCATCTAGATTTACGCAAGTGAGCGTGGGGTCTGGAGCCCCAGTTTTATCAGTTTTCCCAGGCAGTTCTCACAATGAGACGGACCCGGGCACCCGGGGTCGTCATTCCGTGGGTGCTCCACAGCCCACGGCGCCGGGAAGGCGGCCGCCGCGGAGGGACCACGGCTGCCGCTTCCCCACGTGGGGAAGTGCTCCCGGCGGCCCTGCGAGGCGGGCGCGGTTCTCGCTTCCACACGCTGCCCGAGCCGCCGCCCGGCTCGCGCGGGGGCGTCCGCACCGGCCGCACGCGGAGCAGCGCGCGCGCCCCCACCTCGCCGCGGGGGCGTCCGCACCGGCCGCACGCGGAGCAGCGCGCGCGCCCCCACCTCGCCGCGGGGCAGGGGCGCGGCGGCCGCGGTCCGCCCGCACGAGCGCGCGCCGCCCGGCCTCCTCAGGCCGCGCGGGCGACGGCTCGGACCAGGGGCCGAAGCTGCCGGGCGGCGGCGGGCCAGCTCGGGGGACGCAGCTTCAGGACCGCGCCGCCGATACCTCGTCTGCGAGCTCCGTGGACCCTGGCTTTCGACCGTTCCTCTCGTCGCTTCCGGCATGTGGAAAGACCAATCGTCGCGTCTGAGAACAAAAGACCCGCCCCCTCTGCGAAGCAAGTAGCTAATTCAGCTGCTCGCTACCGTAACGTACCGTGCGCCGAGACGCACGACCTTGACCAATCCGTCCCGGAACGTCCTCTGGTCCCGCCCCAGGCCTGTCACCGAAACTGTCCCTCTCGCAGCCGCCCCTTCACCCCCGCCGGCGCACTTCCTCCCCGACGCCGTGACGTGCGCAGCCCTGTGCCCGGCCGCAGCGGGCCAATGGAGGAGGCGGATACGGCGGGCCAATGGGCGGCGGCGTCTCATGCGGCCGGCGCCCGCCGCAGCCGCCGCCGGGTCCCGGAGCCAGAGGCCGCCGAGCCGGAGCGCGATGGAGCGAGGGCCCCAGGCGGGGAGGCGCCGCCGCCGAGCGCGCGGCCCGACGTCTCCTCAGTGAGCGCCCGCGCCGCCGCGGCGCCGCCCGAGCCTGGCCGCGCCCGAGGGGCGGGCTCGCCTCCCGCCGGCCTCGCCGCGTCGCCGGCGCTCGGAGCCCGCCGCCGTCGCCTTCCCGCTCGGGCCGGGAGACGGGCCGGGGCTGCATGGCCTCGCCCGCGCGCCGCCGCTGAGCCCGCGGAGCCGTGCAGCCGGGAGCCGGTGAGAGCCGCCGCGGGCCGGGGCGGGGGTCGGGGCGGGCGCCCGGGCGTGGGGCCGCCTTGAGGCCTGCAGGCCTCTTCTGGCGGAGCAGCGCGACAGGCGCCGGTGGGCCCGAGGGGCCGACGTGGGGCTCCGGGGGGCCCGGGCAGCCGTGAGGGGCTGACGGGGGCGCTTGGGGTTCTGGGGGTGGCGGGCAGCCGTGGAGGGCCGGCGCTGGGCTGCGGGTGAGCCTGGGGGGCCCGGGGCAGCCGTGAGGGGCTCCTAGTGGGCCTGGAGGCCCCGGAGCAGCCGTGAGGAGCTCCGGGTGAGCCTGGGGGCCCCCGGGGCAGCCGTGAGGGGCTCCGGGTGGGCCTGGAGGCGCCGGGGCAGCCGTGGGGGGTTCCGGGTGGGGGTTCTGGGTGGGCCTGCGGGGCCAGGGGCAGCCGAGAAGGCACTGACGGGGGCTCTGGGTGGTCCTGGGGGCCCAGACAGCCGTGAGGGGTGGAGAGTGCGCTTGGGGGCCTTGGGAGGGCCCAGGGCAGTCGTGAGGGGCCGACGGGGGCCCCGGGCACCTGGGGAGCGGGTGCGCCGACCTCTGACCCGAGGGAGGGGTGCCTTCGCAGTGTCGGTTGTAGTTGTTATTCCCAGCGTCCCTATTATTATCACTGTTTTGAAATGGGAGCAGGCGGCTCTCGTGTTCCGAGCCGGAGGGGGCGGGCGAACCGGAGTCGGGAAGGGAGAGTGGGGGCGCCGGAGGTGCAGGCGGCGCGCGTAGGCCCGCGGAGGGGCAGGAATGCGGGGCAGCGGCGCGGGGGTGTCGTCTGGGGGGAGGGTAGGCGGGACTGGGGGGCTGGTGGGAGGGAAGCGGTGGCGGTGGCGGCTGCAACAGCAGTCCTTGGCCTCAAGGAACAATGTGAGACGTTGCCTGAAATGTTAATTTCCGTTCCTCATTTCATCATCCCCTGGCAGGGCGGTAGCTGTGTGAGTGTGTGTGTGTGTGTGTGTGTGTGTGCGCGCGCGCGCGCGAGTGTGTGTGTGTGTGTGTGTGTGTGTGTAGGGCTGGCCATGCCACATGGATTCAGTCTTCTCTCAAAGACGGATTTCGCTGTTAAATTTTGTATCTTTGCTGTTTGGGGATGGGGGGAGGTGAGGAACTCTTCGTTTTTCTTGAGGTCTGCTCTTTTCCTGGTGCCTCCGCAAGGTTTACTGCTTCTGTTGTTTTCGGAAAGCTAGTCTGTATCCCGGCTTCCAAGGATTTTTGGAAGAGGCTTTGGAAGCTTAAGCTGGCCTAAGCTGGCCCTGTGCTTTGAAAACCGTTTTCTCTCCAGCGGTTACGCTGCAGCACGCCTAGGTTTCACAGTGTCTACAGGTTATATAGGAAGTTTTATATCCCTTTGCAAGAATAGGATGGTTTTGCAAATTTCCTGGTGGAAAAATCAGATTTCAGGCTTTCTTTTAGGTGCCAGTTTTTAAAGTGATTTGAGCAATATCCTCAATATTCTTTTAAAGAGTGAAAGTGTGCACAGTTGTTGAATTGCAAATCTTAGAATACTTAGGTACCTATGGCAGAATGATGAGCGGCGCTCAGCAAAGCGATGTAACAGGATATTGCTGGTGGAAATAGTGGAGTTGAGACATTTGCTATTTTGGTTCTTGCAAACCCGGTCAATGGCATAGCTCGAATAGTTCTAAATCAGAGACCCCAGGACTGTGTGCTTGATGCCTTTTGGGACCCTGATTTCTCTTACTAAATGTTGTTGTCCTGGAAGACCTGCTCTGTTTTGTGTCTTTGGAGACTGATTGCACAAGCACTCTGACATTCCTTTGAAACTGTAGTTAAAAAAAGAAAAAAGGAAAAACATCTTGCTCAACTTTGATTGTGACCCTTGAATTGGATCCCTATCTGGCGGTTTCCTCCCCCACCCTCCATTCAGCTGTTCCCTCTTTCTGTAGTTCTGTGCTCTGGAGCAGGATCTCAGCCGATAGGCTGGCCTTCCTGAATGGGATGGGAGGAACAAAGACCAAGTAACTTTGACATTTTTCTGTGTCCTTTGTGCACGCCTCCTGAGTTAGCCACCTCAAAATATTGCTAAATTTGATGCAACTTTGAAACTTTCAGAGTTTTTCCCTCTATTTTTTTAAATTGTGGCAAAATATACATAAATTTTACCAAAAGTTTGTTTTCAGAGGTGTCACATGGTCTCGAGTTCCTCATTTGCAGTTCTGACTTTGCGTCAGCTGTCTCACTTGCATGGCCCCGTCAGATGTTCTAGACCCTCTGTGGACCAGCCATGCTAATCACGGCGCCAGTGCCCTTCATCTCCCCAAACCAGATGGGCTGCTTACCACTCGAGGCTGTCACGTTAACTATAATTACAGGGTTGATACAGCGACAGGTAGAACGTTCCAGACAGAGTTAAACTCTGTTGTTTGTATTTGAGAATATTTTTCTAGAAGCTTTGTGTGCCTTGGGTTTTTAAGTATATATGATACAGTAAAGTTAAGTTTTATCCAATGTAACAGGACAGTTATTTTGCATATGGGCAGTGAGCCCATTATCAATTAAATAACATAATTAGAGAGTGTCAGTAAACGCTGGTTCAGAGTATAATCTGCATTTGTTGCCAAAATAAGTGTGTTGAGCTGCCCTTTGCCGTGTGTAGGGCCCCTCATCCCTCAGACGGTAAGTGTGGTGGGTGAGCTTCCTCTAAGAGCCGGGTATCTGCTAGGAGGTGAGAGTGCTGACTGCGCGCTGTCCCTTTATTGTCGTTTGGTCCGTGCTCTGTGCGAATTCGCATGGCCCGTTTGATGAACTTCCTGAAGAAATTAAATGAACTCAAATAGCTAAAAGTTATTGTCTTGACATTTTTTACTATGTGTTTTCTTAAATTTTTAATGTTTATTTTTGAGAGAGTGCGTGCGCGCACATACACACGCTCATGAGTGGGGGAGGGGCAGAGAGAGAGAGAGAGAGAGAGAGAGAGAGAGAGAGAGAGGAGGGGGGGGGGAGAGGGAGGGAGAGAGACTCCGAAGCAGCTCCAGACTCTGAGCTGTCAGCACAGAGCCCGATGCGGGGCTCGAACCCACAAACTGTGAGATCATGACCTGAGCCGAAGTCGGTCACTTAACTGACTGAGCCACCAGGTGCCCCAGTATGTGTTCTTTTAGTTGTATTTCAAATGGATTTTTTGGTGCAATTCTGCTTTTCCAGTTTTATTTTACAGCTATATGAAAGAAGGGGTCATCCATAGCTTCTGGAACTCAGGCCGTTAGAGATAACCAGCATGGAAAGCCTAAAAGGCTTAGGAAATTATGCACTTTAACAACTACTTTGTTAATTTTGATAAAGATGTTTCTATTCCAAAGTGGCACTTTTTCTGTTTGATGGATCTTACTCATGGTATCTTTTAAGCTAAGTCAGACCAAGCGATATATGTTTTCTTGTCGGTTTTTGTTATTCTTCTGTGCTTAACTCTGTTCCTCTCCCTCCACATTTAAAACTTTCTTCAAATAGTGTTTTATATGTACAGTAGAGCTACAGATGTTATTTTTATGGTAAGGTCCCAAGTATTTATTAACAAACTAACCCTAACTGCATGACCTCTTCCCCAGAGCCCCCTCTGGCTCCCCCGTCACTCTCCCTCTTAACTCTGGGTGCTTTGGCTACATTGGCTTTCCATTTCCTGGATTGGGACACGTGCCTTATTCTCTCATGGCCTCAACACATGCTGGTCTTCTCTCTGAATCAGTACCCTGCTGAGTGCCCATCGTTGCCTCCCTTGCAAATCTTTCCCCTTCCAAATCTACAGGATGGCTGTCTCAGCCTTTCGGTCTTAGTTAAATGTTCACTCCCAAGGAATATGCCACCCCACCTTGTTAGAGCCACTTAAACCCAATTTGGGGCCTGGGTGGCTCAGTTGGTTGAGCGTCCCAACTCTTGTTTTCAGCCCAGGTCATGATCCCAGGGTTGTGGGATTGAGCCCTGCGTTGTGCTCTGCGCTAAGCATGGAGCCTGTTTAAGATATTCTCTCTCTCTTTCTCTCTCTCTCTCTCTCTCTCTCTCTGTCTCCCTCTCCTTCCCTTTCCCCCCACCTTCCTCTCTCTCTCTCTCTCCTCCTGCCCCTCCTCCTCTGCCCTTCTCCCCTGCATGCACTTTCTCTCTCAAATACATTAATAAATACATAAATACAAAAGAACTTATTATAATTGATGGAATATGCAGTGATTGGTTCACATCCGCCCTGTGAAAGAAGGGCTGCATGCTTAACGACAACAGGGATGGTCTCTTTGATCACTTCTAGTCATAGAATTAGCTCAAGAAATATTGGTTGAATTGTTAAAAGACTGTATATGGAAATACAGTATTTGAGTAATTTTGAAAGGAGAAACTTGGGATGATGAACTTTATTTATTTGACTAGGAATAATGCGATTGATTTCAGCCATTTTTCCACTTGTTTTCATTATGTTTTCTTTACAATTCAGATTAAGGTGTGGGATATGGCTTTTAAAATTGGCACAGAACAACATATAAAGGAAAATAATTAACGGGAAGGTTGTCTTTGTGGAAAGGAAAAAAAATGCCTCCTGGAAGCATTGTTAGTAGGATTGCTGCTTTTGGGGCCAAGGTGGAAGCTTGCTGAGTGCAGTTGGCTGCTGCTGCATTTCAGTTAGAACTTTGAGCCCCTTCTGGCCCCTTGTAACATAAGCAGTGGTTTAGTGTGATAGCGGAGCACTTGGAAAGTTTTAGCATTTTATCTTACTTTTTTTTTTTTAAACTCCCAAGCTATTGTAATATAAATGCGCCTGAGCTTTGAGGCCAAAGCTTCTGTTTAAATATAAATTCTCCAGAATGGAGTTGGCCCCTTAATGTCCTTCCTATCCCAGTTTTAGCATTTTGATGACCAAAAAATAATCTCTTTGGAGGGAAATACACCAAAATGGAACTGTGTGTTATTTTTTCCCCACTTATGTTTTCTGATTAAAAAAAAAAACGAACCTGTTACGTAATTGGCAAAAAGATTGCTTTTGAAGAGACTAACTATGGGTATAATTTGGGTGACAGAGACTTGAGTTTTTGGTTTGGGTAAGAGTGTGCTGAATTTGTGTGGTTTTAACTTCTTAGGTAAGTAAGGGGTGAGGGGAATTGGTTGTGGTTGAAAGCATTTAGGGACACCATTCTGAAACTTAAGAAATCCCATAGTTTTGAAGCTGACTCTGTGACTAAAGAGTTAAATGGGTTTGCATTGTGGAAATAAAAGAAGTCTGTCCCATTAACACAGCTGAGGTCTCCAAGGGCTGGAAGGACTGACAGTTCTGTAACCGGGTTGAGGCTGGCGGCCACCCCCGCCCCCGGCCTAGGCAAAGGCGGTTGTGGGAGCTACAGTGTCCTTCCTGGCTGGCTGAGGGCAGGACCCAAACTGGCAGCTCTGCCCTTGGCATCTGTGCAGTGAATTATTTATTAGCCTGAAAATCTGTAGGCGCTCTTTTTCCACTTGTAAAGAAACCAGTGTGCGCCAGTTCCCTATGTAAAAGTGTTGGCCTTTTCTCAACATAAAACATTTTTGATCACCTAGATCAAAATTTTTTGTCAAGGTTAAATAAAATTTCATAAAATCCCTTTTCTCTCCCAATTGTTTAACTCTGTAAAATATGCCCTTTTAGAATGGCGAAATTGAAATTTAACTTGCAACTGCTTAACAAATGTGATATCAGAGATTAGTTTTCATCCAAAATGTAGCAAATAGAGTTCTTTTCTCAGGGCATTAACAGAAAGTGCCCGTTCCTCTTAATGGCAGGTTCCAGAGCCAGGATGCTAATGTCCTGGAATAATGACTATTTCTAAATAATGAGAAGTTTGTATAGGGTGCTGTGTTCCTACGGTTTTGGTTTAAGTTAGGGTTGTTTTATTTTCCATTGCATTCATGTCTAGCAAAATAAGATTTTCACCTGATTCTGCGTGATGATGTAAACTTGAAATCATTACGGGTGTGCCATGTAAACATCTCTAAAATAGAGAAGGTGACGGAAGCAGTGAAGAACCTTACTGCTCTTGAGAGACGAAGCCTTGCTAGCACGCACCACGTTCTGAGGTGTGGTTTTACATCCTGTAAAACAGGAAGTAAAAATAAAAAACAAGAAAACCCCCAAAGCAACATTCTTGAAGGAATTTTTTTTTTAATACAAAATCTGCCTGGCTAATTAAAAGATGTGCAAAACACTTTAAAAAAAACTCACCTTTTGGATGATAAGAAATGAAGCCCAGCTTTTGGGGTCTGAAACTGACAGTCCTTAGTTTAGTGCCCCAGCCCCCTCCAGGGGTTCTGGTTTCAAGGCATGTTTAGACTTTCTGAGTCTTTTCTTTTCTAGATGTAGGTGATTTGCTCCTAATGTGTTTGGATTACGTTGAGAACAGTCCATCTGAAATTTGAAGTATTTTAGTTTAGAGGTTACTATATTAAATATGCTAAAACTCAAAGTATTTCTTGTAGGAAAAATTGTCTCTAAGACTTGAAAGGTAATCTTTGAATTGTGTCCTTTGTCTTTCACTATGAAGCTTTGAAAAGTGATATGTGCTTTTGCTCATGGTTTAATTTTCTGCAGATGCAACCTTAGTGGAATTTACATGGGGGCTTTATTTCCCTTCAAAGAAGTGATCAGATCTGATTCTTCTAAAAGTGGTTCTCATCAGATGATGGACTTTTTATTTTATTTAATTTTTTAAAGCTGGCTCCATACCCAATGTGGAGCTCGAACTCACGACCCTGAGATCAAGAGTTGCGTGCTCTACCCACTGAGCCAGCCAGGCACCCCCAGATGAGTGGCTTTTTAAAGATGACTGTGTTGAAGCAATAACTTTGATTTTTTGTAAAAGGATATTTGAAGACTAAAGGCACAATGAAGTATTAGAAAGTTGGGAAGAAATCTTTGTCCTAGAATTTAACTTATAGCCTCCCTTTTTCCTTTCCTTGATAGTTTTCTTTGAAGCCCCCAAATGTGTTGGCTCAAGGGGGACCAGGAACAGAAGATGAGGGAGGGAATGTTATGTTAGATGGTAACACAGGATGTTGTGAAGGGGGGGCAGGAAAACACATGAACTCACAGTTGGGAGAAACACTTGTGTTTTTGTATTTCAGTCGTGTCACTTAATTTTCTATAGCTGCTGTAACAAATCAGCACAGACTTAGTGGTTTAAAACCATGTAGGCGTGTTACTGTACAGTTCTGTAGGCTGACATGAACTCACGGGGAGAAAACCCAGGTGCTGGCAGGGCCAGCTCCTGCTGATGGTTCCGGCGGACTCTGTCCCCTTGTCTCTTCATCTCTTAGTGGGTGTTCACATTCCTGGACCTGTGGCTCCTTTCTCCATCTTTTTTTTTTTTTTTAAGTCTTTTATAAAATTAAAAAAATAGTTTTATTTGTTTTTGAAAGAGAGCGCAAGTGGGGAAGGGACAGAGAGAGGAGGGGGACCGAGGATCCTAAGGCACTGGATGGGGAGCAGTGAGCCCGATGTGGGGCTTGAACTTACGAGCCATGATATCATGACCTGAACGAAGTCGGAAGCTCAACAGTCTGAGCCCCCCAGGTACCCTCCTCTTTTCCATCTTTAAAGCCAACAGATTTGTATCTCTCTGACCTTCCAAGGTCACATCTCCTTTCAACTCTCTTCTGTCTCACTCTTCCACTGTTGAGGACCCTTGTGATTATATTGGGCCCACCTGGATAATCTAGCACATGCACCCTGTCTGCTGATTAGATCTGAATTCCATCTACAACCTTAATTCCCCTTTGCCATGTGACCTCAAATATCCACAAGTTCCAGGGATTAGAATAGGGACCTTTGGGAGCAGTGTTCTGCCAGCCATGCTAGGGTTCCATGGCTACGGCCATACTCGAGGTTGGATCAGGTCATAGAGCTGGCTCTGGTGCTTTGCCTCGGTTCACCAGGACCATTGTGGCTCTGGAAAGACTCAGCTGTCAGTCAGCCGGTGTAGTCTGGCATTGATGGGGAGTTAGTGAATGTGGTAGAAATACGTTGCCTGGATGAGGTCTGGCTTTTTTTTTTTTTAAATAAACTTTTATTTTGGAATAATTCTACATACACAGAAGTAGGACAGACAGTAGTAGAAGGTTCTTGAATGATAATATTTCCCATAACACTGCTAAGGTTGTCAAAGCAAAGAGGTCAACACTGGTACATTACTATTAATTAAACCCCAGACTTCATTCAGAGTTCACCCATTTTTCCACTGAGGTCCTTTTAGCGTTTCAGGATCCCACATTACATTAGTTATGATTCTTTAGTCTCTTCCTGTCTGTGATAGTTTCTCAGGTCTTGTTTTTTATGACCTTGGCAGTTTTTTTTAAAGTTCATTTATTTATCTTGAGAGAGAGGGAGAGAGAGAGAGAGGGAGGGAGAGAACAAGAACAAGTGGGGGAGGGGCAGAGAGAGAGGGAGAGAGAATCCCAAGCAGACTCCGTGCTGTCAGTGTGGAGTCTGATGTGGGGCTCAATCTCCCAAACCGTGAGATCATGACCTGAGCCGATACCAAGGACACTCAACCATCTCAACCATCTGAGCCACACAGGCGCCCATGATCTTGGCAGTTTTGAAACAAACAGGGTTTGTTTTTATGTCTTTGTAAACATTCACCCATTTGGCACAGTTACAAAGCCGTGTACAGCTGACTTCTGGGTTTCTCTGACTGCTTCTCAAGATGCAGACTGCCTTACAGTAGGAGAGCAGTCTTGCGTTTTTTTTATTTTTTTTGTCAACTGGATGAATTACCCGTCTTACGGAGGGGACTCGTAACTCTAGACAAACTTTGCTTTACCCACGTTATATTGGTTCAGTCACTGTTCCTCACTACTTGTGCCGGGCTGTGTTGCAGAGGCGCAGAGGGGCTGATTGCGGGCCCCATTCTGAGGTTGGGAAGGAAGAGACGCACTCGGGCTGTGACACGAGGTAGGAGTTGAGAGGAGAGAAAGCATTTCTGGCTCTGAAGTCTGGGAGATGTCATGGAGGAAGTGTTACTTAAGAATCTGTAAAAGGGGTGCCTAGGTGGCTCAATCTGTTAAGCTCCTACTTAGGCTCAGGTCATGGTCTTGTGGTTCGTGAGCTCAAGCCCTGTCGGGCTCTGTGCTGACAGCCCAGGGCCTGGAGCTGCTTCGGATTCTGTGTCTCCTTCTCTCTCTGCCTCTCCCCCGCTGTGCTCTGTCTCTCCCTGTCTCTCAAAAATAAATAAACATTAAAAAATTTTTAAAAGAATCGGTGAGATATCCATGTGCAGAAAGTAGGGTGAGGCTGTCAAAGACTGCGGGAAGGCCTGGGAGATAGGCTGTAATGTGGGAATGTCAGCTAGACCTGTTTGGGCATGTAGCCCTTGAAAACAAGTAGCAGATAGAGCTGGGAAAACGGACTGGGCTCAAATTGTGTAAGACCAGGGCTGCCGAGGAGGGGGCGGAGCACTGCCCCTGGTGAAGGGGCTGGATGGGCCAGATGGAGGTCAGAGTGGCTCCGGGAGGAGGCTTTGCAGTGCTCCTGGGCCTGAACTCGCCTAGCCGCACAACAGGGAGTCTGCTGCTGCTTTTGGAGGCAGGTGAATGCAGCAGGGTCACCCTTGTGACTTCTAGTGTGTACTTTGACCACCGCCCTCCATTTCTGGACAAACAATCAGGTTTAAAAAGGCTCTCACTAGCAACACTGCTGTAGAAAGTAGGAGCACCATTTTCTAGGTACAAACGTAAAACAGCTAGTTGGAACTGGAGGATGGGGTATCAGATTGGTTGTAGGGGTGTAACTTGAAGTCAGGTGAGTGGCAGCAAGGCCTGTCCCAGGAAGGTGACTGAGGAGTGCAGGGCCTGTAGCAGAGCCTGGTGGGAGGCCTGGCAGCGACTGGGGAACGCCCCTGGGAGCGCCCCAGAC
>CM053563.1:55993948-56022555 GCA_028646485.1 Cryptoprocta ferox | reverse complement strand
GCCCGGTGCTGTCATCAGAGGAGGGTAGTGTGGGCTAAGACCTTCCTGAGAGGATCTAGAGGACCTTGAAATGGGGAGGGGGATGTTCAGGTGCGCTGCGTGAGCAAGCTGTGAAGGCCCAGTGGTGCTTGCTAACAAGTGTGATACAAAAATGCTGGAAAACGAGAGGTAAGTTGACTCACAGTGGATGGAATGGGGCACACAAGTGAGGGGCCGTCCTTCGAAAGGTGATGGAAGGTGAGGAGGTGTAGAAGAGATGGAATGTGAGAGGTGATGGAAGAGAGGCAGGAGGGGGCTTGGGCACAGAGGGTAGAGATGACCCTGTGTGCCTGTGACACACCCGGATGGCCCTGTTCTCATGGTGCAGTCTGACAGGCAGAGGCCAGGAGGCCGGACATCTCATATCCAAGACCGGGACAGTCTGGTCAGGACATTATGAACTGCAGGCCAAGGATAGTAGTTTTGGGTTCATATAGGAGGGCTAGAGATTTGGGGGGCTGGAGAAATAGCCTGCTGGTGGAGCAGCACAAAGGATTTGCTATCCTGTTACTTGCCCAAATATGTTGTTGGACTTTTTTTTTTTTTTTTTTTAAGTAATTTCTACACCCAGTGTGGACTTGAACTCCCAACCCTGACATTAGGAGTTGTACACTCTACTGACTAGGCCGGCCAGACACCCCCATACTTTGTTAGACTTACGACTTGTTTTTGTTTTATATTTAAATATATCAAGGCATATATCAATAGATACCTGATCTATATTTGCACGAAAGATCAATCTTAAAAGTTAATGACTTGAAAAACAGGCTTATGGCCTGAGAAAAGGAACGATACCTGTCAGGAAATGTACTCCGTGTAAGAAACATGTACTACTTTGAACATGTGCCCAGCATATTAACTACCGTGAGCGTATTCCTGATTTGCTTCAAGTCAGGAGAACGTAGCCTGCTCTGTCACAGCACTGTTACCGTGTGCTGGGGTGGAGGGGCTTTGTCCTTGTGTCTGTCTGTGGATGGGCAGGAGTGACATCCAGGGCATTTGGCTTGGGCAGCTTGCTGTTGTGTGGCTGTCTGTGTTGCCTGGACTTTGACTTGCAAGTAGTTTCATCGCACATGCAGAAGTCAATGGACAGCCTGACCATGGCGGGTGCCCGGGGCGGGGTGCCGTTACAGGGAGTTGCCTCGGCCAAGGATGGACGACCTATGTGTGGGGTGCTGACTTCTGTTTACTTTTACTTAAGCTCTCCACAGTTCTGCCAATCCCGTCACCGGCCCTCCCTGACATTACATGTTTTACCTTTCCACTGGTTGACAGCTGCTGTTTGTTTGAGGGAGAAAAAATTGTTTTTGGAGTTATTATAGTGTCGCAGAGCTAATCCAGCCACTGGTTCCATGGTTAGTTCTGTCTGTCTTTCTTGCCACTCACCCTTTCTTTGTAAAAAAAAAAAAAAAATTTTTTTTATTTTTTAAGTTTATTCATTTATTTTGAGAGAGACAGCATGTGTGTGGGAGGGGAAGAAAGAGATGAAGAGAGAGAGAGAATCCCAAGTGGGCTCTGCACTGTCAGCACAGAGCCCCCACTCGGGTCTTGAGCTCACTAACCGAGGTCTCATGACCTGAGCTGAAATCAAGAGTTGGACGCTTAACCAGCCGAGTCACCCAGGCGCCCTGCCACTCACCCTTTCTTGATTCACAGGCTGCAGCAGAGCAGTGCAGCCTGGATTTTATAAATCACCAGTGCCCTTGACTCCAGTGTTAGCTGCTGTGAGCATGGGTGGGGGATGGGATGGAGGGCCCCTCCAAAGTTTCTCAACAGTTATGGCCTTTCCTCACCGTAACTGAGGTTGGCTTGTTATTTGTCCAGGAAGATTTTTGAGGGCTGTGATTTCAGGTGGGTAGAGCATTGTATAACTGAGGCAGTGGTTTTAAGTTTTTATTCCTATATGGGCCTATTTCTCAAATTTTTTGATTTCTTTTAAAATCAAAAAAAAATTTTTTTTTATGTCTTTATTTTATTTTGAGAGACAGAGACAGAGAGTGAGCAGGGGAGGGTCAGAGAGAGAGGGAGACACAGAATCTGAAGCAGGCTCCAGGCTCTGAGCTGTCAGCACAGAGCCCGACGCGGGGCTCAAACCCACAGACTGTGAGATCATGACCTGAGCTGAAGTCGGATGCTTAACCTCCTGAGCCACCCAGGCGCCCCTCAAATGTTGTGATTTAATTAAGCAATAAAAATTACTCTTTGGATTGTATATTGTAAAAGTCAAGTTTGTTCCAGATGTTAGTGAATTTATATTAACGTTCTGTTGTTAACATCATATTATCACTTGGGTTTTCTCTTCTTGTTGCATGGAGCTTTCTTTAATAAAGAGGTTCATGCACAGCAAAGGAAACCATCAACAAAATGAAAGGACTGCTTATGGAAAGGGAGAAAATATTTATAAACCATATATCTGATAAGGGATTAATATCCAAGGTATATAAAAAACTCATATAACTGAATAGCAGAAACCAAAAAAACAAAAACAGATAATGCAGTTAAGAAATGGGCCAAGAACCTGAGTAGACATTTCTCCTGAGGAGACAGGAGAGGTGCTCAGCCTCGCTGGGCATCAGGCAGATGCCAATCAAAACCATAATGAGCTGTCACCGAACACCTGTTGAAATGGCCATGCAAAAAAGCACAAAACATAACACATATTGGTGTGGATATGAGGAAACGGGAACCCTTGAGCGCTGCTGGTGGGAATGCAAACTGGTGCAGCCACTATGGAAAATGGTATGGAGGTTCCTCAAAAAATAAAAATAGAATTACCCTGTGATCCAGCAACCAATTCTAGGAATATATCCAAAGGAAACGTAAATACTAACTTGAAAAGATACCTGCACCCTATGTTCATTGCAGCATTATTTACGATAGCTAAGAAGAGGAAACAGCATAAAAGTCCCACTGACAGGCGATGGGTAAAGAAGTTGTGGTGTGATGAAATATTATTCAGTCATAAAAAAAAAATAAGGAAATCCTCCATTTGTGGCAACACGAATGGACCTTGAAGGCATTGTGCTTAGTGAAATAAGTCAAACAGAGAAAGATAAATACTGTTTGGAATCCAAACAAAACAAAACAAAAGCCAAACTCAGAGAAAAAGAGATCAGACTTGGTTACCAGAAGCAGAGGGTGGGGGAGGGGGAACGTGAAGAAGGTAGTGAAAAGGTACAACTTCCAGTTATCAGATAAGTTAGCACTAGGGGTGTGATGTAGGACGTGGTGACTAGAGCTCCCCGTGCTGTGTGACACACGGGACAGTCGTTAAGAGTAAGTCCTAAGAGTTCTCAACACAAGGAGAAAACTTTTTTCTTTTTTTTCGTTTTGTTGTATCTGTATGAGAAGTTGGATGTTAGCTGAACCTGTTGTGTAAGTCATTTCACAGTCACTGTAAATCAGGCCACCATGCTGTATACCTTAAACTCACCCAGGGGTGTATGTCAATTATTTTTCAATAAAACTGGACTAAAATAAAGATCATGGCAAGCTCTCGCTGGTGTTCACCCCTGGAGGTTTCTGACAGCCGGGGGTGCTCGGAGCCCACATGGCTGCCCGCCTGTGAGCACTTCTGCTCTCTGCCCAGTCGTTGTTGCTGGAGTGTTCAGCTGTAGGTGACTTTGCTTCAAAAGGTTTGAAAAGGAAGCACTTACACATAGTCTGTAAACTGAATTTTTACAGGAGTATCAAGTGCTGGTTAGTCTAGGGAAGTAGTTTTTTCAGTCTGCTTTAAATAGTCCTTAGTTTTATGAAAAGACATTTCTGAGTAATGAGATTTTTTTTTATATCAAGTCACATTTGTTTTATAGAGGAGGCAAACCTGCCTGGTAATTAATGTTCTTCTAGTGATACTACACTTTCCTGAAGTCAGTTCCCTGACTTCCAAAACTCATAGGGACTGTGGGAGCAGGGTGACACATTGTCCATATAGTTAATCAGAGGTGGGATATTTACCTGCTGTGAAATATCATGGGATATTTCACGTGAGGGCCCAACTATGTCACTGGAGGACGGCTCAGTTCAGGCATGTTTAGTTTACCAAATTACCTCATTGTGGAAAACTTAGGAATGATGAAGGTTTCATTTTGTCAAGGTGTGGTTCTTTGATGTGAGAGTTATGGGAATAAGGGTTTTCATTAAGCATGGAGACTTGTTTATGAGAAGTCCTAATGCAAAATTTCCTAGGAAGAAGCTGCTGGTTGCTGGTGGTGGTGCCAGGAATGTGCCTGCGAACTGCTCTCCACCAGCTGTCAGGTCCCAGAAGAGAATATAGTCCCAGGAAGGAGCCTCCAGCAGCGCGGCCACAAGGCTTGTGTGAGGAGGACCTCCAGGTGGCCTGGGGGGGGGGGGGCGCTGTGAGGCCTGAGAGCTGGCTCTGGGACACTGTGTGTTGACTTGGTGGCCTGGGGGGAGAATGTTCTTGGGTGGGGTGGACATATCAGGCTGCCTAATGGTGTAGTGCTGAGGGCTGCTACGTCTGCTGGGGTGTTTGGAATAGGGTGTCTTATTTTTATATAGATTTGAAAGCTTTCAAAAGGAAAATAGACCCCAGTGATTTGGTTTTACTTATTCTCTACTTTTTGTCTATCCCTCTGTCATTGCTGCAGTCAGACCGTGTGTCAGGGTGATGTTCATACGCGCGCCCCTGGCAGTACAAGCACGGCCCTTGAGTTGTGGTGGTGTTTCCTGGGCTGTGCCTGCTGGCCCCGCAGTCCAGGTCCAGGCTGGCCTAGCACTTGGCCTTTGTGTCCCGGCGGAGACTAGTTAGGAACTGTTCCTGAAAAAGTAAGCCTTAAGACCAACTTAATAAGCACTCCCCACATTAAAACATTAAAAACATTTTTTTGTTTTTCTTTTGAAGCCATAATAAATTGGATATAGAAGAATACCAAGTAATAAATGTAAGGTCTGATTTTTAACATTTAAAAATGGGGGCACCTGGGGGCTCAGTCGGTTGGGTGTCTGACTTCGGCTCAGGTCATGATCTCATGGTTTGTGGGTTTGAGCCCCACATCAGGCTCTGTGCTGACAGCTCAGAGCCTGGATCCTGCTTCAGATTCTGTGTCTCTCTCTTTCTCTGCCCCTCTCCTGCTCATGCGCTATTTCTCTCTGTGTCTCAAAAATAAATAAACATTAAAAAAATTTTAAAACAGTATCAACCGTGTTTAATAATTCTAACAGTATTTTACCGTGAGCTCTTTTCCGTGAAGCACACTTAATCGTATCCAAAGGTGTGCAATCATGAGTGCTCTGAAAACTTGGAGAAAGAAAGAAAACATGCATGCTAGGGACAGAGAAAGGATGATTGGCTGTGTTCTGCCCATAACTTCTCTAGCATCCAGTGAGGTCAGCTTACATAGGGTGTGTTGAGGAAGAAAGGTAATGGTCTTGACGTAGTGTTCTGGGTCCTCAGTGTCAAGATTTTGATATAGCTTACTCATAGCTAAGCCCTTTATATTAGGTGAGTCAATTAAAAAAATTTTTATTATGTTTATTTACTTTTTGAGAGAGAGAAAGAGAGAGGGAGAGAGACAGAGGTGTGGGCAGGGGAGGGGCAGAGCGAGAGGGAGGCACAGAATCGGAAGCAGGCTCCAGGCTCTGAGCTGTCAGCGCAGAGCCCGACGACGCGGGGCTCAGACCCACAGACCGCAGGTCAGATCATGACCTGAGCCGAAGTCGGACACAACCAACTGAGCCCCCCAGGCGCCCCCAGGTGAGTCAGTTTAATGAAGAGGTATCTCCAGATGTAGTAGAAGTAAGCTGGTTAAGAAGACGGTGTTCCTCAGGGCGCCAGGGGGGCTCAGTCTGTTGAGTGTTCGACTTTAGCTCAGTTCATGATCTCACGGTTCGTGAGGGTTTGTGAGTCCGAGCCCCGCATCCTGTCTTGCTGTTGCCAGTGCAGAGCCCACTTCGGATCCTCTGTCCCCGTCTCTTTGCTCCTCTCTCACTCACACTCTCTCAAAAATGAATAAACATTTAAAAAAAAAAAAGGGTGATCCCATCTTAA
Organism: Cryptoprocta ferox; assembly: GCA_028646485.1. Lineage (NCBI taxonomy): Eukaryota > Metazoa > Chordata > Mammalia > Carnivora > Eupleridae > Cryptoprocta > Cryptoprocta ferox. Next base: position 56,016,506 of record CM053563.1, on the reverse strand, counting down.
ATACTGTAATGCTTAGCCAAGTTTTCAGGGGTATTTTAGAAACCTGCATCGCAGTGTTGATTTTTGCCTTTTACAAGTTCCCTTTCCTGTCCGAAAGTAGAGCGCTCCTAGGAAGCTTTTCCTAAGCTGAAATGGTGTAAAGCGAGGAAGCAGTTACCATTAATTTGTATAGAGAACATTTTGAGCATTTCTAGAGTCAAAAACCCCTCTGTTAGGCTTTTCTCCTATCTCAGGACACCTCTTGCTAATGGATACACAAAATAAATCGAGATAAAGCACAGATGCTTAAAGATAGAGTTCAAAGCTCTGGAGGCTCGATGCCGACATTCTTCTTCTTCTTCTTTTTTTTTTTAAAGCTTTATTTCTGTATCTTGAGAGAGATAGAGACAGCGTGAATGGGGAGAGGCAGAGAGAGGGAGAGAGAGAATACCAAGCAGGCTCCAGGCTGCTGGCGCAGAGCTGGACTCGGGGTCCAAACTCAGGGCCTGTGAGATCATGACCTGAGCTGAAACAAAGACTCGGACGCTCAACCAAGTGAGCCATTCAGGCGCCTCTTGACGCTAAGATTCTGAGTGTCGTTCCTGGGGAATGAGCTGGGTGGGGCCCCTGAATTCTGTTTTTGTAAAAACAATTTTTTTAAGTTTATTTATTTTTGAGGGAGGGGAGGGGCAGAGAGACAGGGAGAGACAGAATCCCAAGCAGGTTCAGCACTGTCAGCGCAGAGCTCGACTCAGGGCTCACTCCCATGAACCATGAGATCATGACTTGAGCCGAAACAGAGTCAGACACTCAACCAACTCAGCCACCCAGGTGCCCCTGAAATTCTTTTTTGTAAAAGCAAAAATGCTCTTTGGATTTCTTTCGGTTAGTGAAAACTGGCACCAGTATAGGTCTTTCGTAAAAGGCAAAGTGGCATAACTCGAACTTTTAGAAAGCCAAGGATATCTGTATGTGTTCATTTTTAGCTAGAGCTCTCTCTGGTGTAGAGTTGGGGGTTGTGACCTTGATCTATATATTTGTAAACTTCCCATTTTTATTTTGTATTTTTTAATTGTGATTAAGGGTAAATAACAATTTACCCTTTTATTTACTTTCAAGTGTCCAATTCAGTGTCATTAAGTACATTCACAGTGTTGTGTAATCATCACCACTATTTCCAGTACTTTTTTTTTATCACTCCAAACAGAATCTCTGTCCCCATTAAATAATAACTCCCCATTTACCCCTTCCCCAGTTCCTGTTAAGCAGTATCCTACTTTCTGTGAATATGATGACTCTAGGTACTTCATTGAAGTGGAATCATAAGTATTTGTACATTTGTGTCTGGCTTATTTCACTTAGCAGAATGTTTTCAAGGTTCATCCTATTGTAGCAGAATTTCCTTCCTTTTTAAGGCTGAATAATATTCCATTGTATGTATATACCAATTTTGTTTTTCTTTTTTGTTTAATGTTTATTTTTGAGAAATTGAGAGAAAGCGCGCGTGCAAGAGCATGAGCAAGGGAGGGAGACACAGAATCCGAAGCAGCATCCAGGCTTCCAGCTCTCAGTACGGAGCCTGACATGGGGCTCGAACTCACGAACTGTGAGATCATGACCTGAACCAAAGTCGGCCCTTAATGGATTGAGCCACCCAAGCGCCCCTCCAATTTTGTTGTTCTGTTGATGGACACTTGGGTCGTTTCCATGTCTTAGCTATTGTGAATAATGCTGGCATGGACACGGGTGACAAATACCTGTTCCAGTTCCTGCTTTCCGTTCTTTTGGGGACACACCCAGAAGTGGAGTTGCTGGATCATATGGGGATTCTGTGTTTAACGTTTTGAGGAACTGCCAAAGTGTTTTCCACAGCAGCTACACCGGTAACACATTTTTTTAAAGGAGCATTCATTTTTGACTTTTTATTATGAAATACAGAAAAGTAGAATGGTAAAATGAACATCCTATGCATATCATTTAGCTTTAACAATTAGCATTTTACAGTATACTTTTTACTACAGATCCACAAAAATTTCATTTAGGCCACTTTCTTACACAATTGCATTACCTTTGTCACTCTTAACAGAATAAACAATGATTTCCTGTCATCTTAATACTTAGTTTATGGAGTACTTTTTTTTGTTTGTATTTGTTTTGAGAGAGAGGGCAGATAAGGGGCAGAGAGAGAGGAAGAGAGAATCTCAAGCAGGTTCCGCCGTGTCAGAGCAGAGCCTGACGTGGGGCCTGAACTTAGGAATCCATGAGCTGAAAGCAACAGTCGGATGCTTACCCAACTGAGCCGTCCAGATGCTCCTGGAGCACTTTCATTAATTGATTTTGTAACCACCTATTAGGTTAGTAAACTTGAGCAACAAATCAGTGTTTTCTCCCCTACCTTTTAGTACAAAACATTTCAGAAAGGTGGAGAAGCAGGGAGAGTATAGTCATCACCCGATTGCTGCCATCTGGATTAAACCTTTGTTAACATTTGCCATGTGTCCTGTTGCCTGACAGTTGAAAGTGAGAGATAGACCTCGTGTCACTTTCCCTCATAGATGTCCCTGTACAGTGACTGCGTCCTGCATTCTGTAGCATCACATTACACCTAATCATTTTATTTATTTTTAAAAAAATTTTTGTTTATTTTTGAGAGAGACAGAGAGAGAGACAGAGAGACAGAGACAGAGTGTGAGCAGGCGAGGGGCAGAGAGAGAGGGAGACACAGAATCTGTGCGGGCTCCAGGCTCTGAGCTGTCAGCACAGATCCCGACGCGGGGCTCCAACTCACGAACTGCGAGATCATGACCTGAGCTGAAGTCGGACGCCCAACTGTCTGAGCCCCCCAGGCGCCCTGAAATCATTTTAGATAGTACACTCCGTTAAGTCCATAATCCTAGCTAACCTACATGTGCGTTCATGCCACTCATGTGCTGTCTTTAGTGATTTAATGTCAGATAAACCTCCTTTTTTCTTCGTGAGTCCAGACCAGTCATCTGTAGATGGGAGTGCATTTTTGAGTTGTCTGGCTTTTTCCTGCTTGTGTGGTTTAACTTGTTCCTTGTCCTTTGTTTCCTGTAAACTGGAAGTTCGGTTGAAAGTCTTGATTAAAGTTAGTGTAAACATTTTTTACCTACATAGGCAAAATTATTGATTCAAAGTATTCATACAGTGACAAAGGACCACTCCACAGATTATTTCTTGGTTGCAGAGGGTCATGTGTGGATTTTTTTTCTTTCCTGAGTGGGCTCCATGCCCAACGTGGGACTTGAACTCACAACCCTGAAATCAGGAGTCGCATGCTCTACCTACTGAGCCAGCGAGGTACCCCTGAGGTGTTTCTTTACAAGTGGGAAGACTTGGTGGTCCCTGTCTTAACCAGGTGACCCAGCTCGTCATCACTGATACTGACTCATAGCATCATCTATGAGATGTTCTTACCTGATGTTTAACCTGAGCCTGTGTTAACGGCCATGCGCAATGAGGAAAGCTTGCTCGAATCCTGGTTTGGAGGAAGGGAACGAAGTGGCTTTTAAAGAGTGTTTGGAGGGGGGCCTGGGTAAGTTGGTTAAGCGTCCAACTCTTGGCTTCTCGTGGTTCGTGGATTTCAGCCCCGCATTGGGCTCTGTGCTGACAGTTGGAGCCTACTTGGGATTCTCACCCCTCTCTCTGCCGCTACCCTGCACGTATGCTCGTTCTCTCTCTCTCTCTCTCTCTCTCTTTCACACACACACACACACACACACACAATAAATAAGTAAACTTAAAAATGAAAATTTTTTGAGTTATATGTCACTCATACCTCAATTAAAAAATGGAGAGGAGGTGTGCCTGGGTGGCTCAGTCAGTTGAACGTCTGACTCTTGATTTTAGCTCAGGTCATGATCTCAGGGTTTTTGGATTCAAGTCCTACGTCAGGCTCTGTGCTGAGCATGGAGCCTCTTGAGATTCTCTCTCCCTCTGTCCCCCTTCCCTTCATGCATGCATTCTCTCTAAATATTTTTTTAAACATGGGACACTTGTACATTTAAATATGAACTAGAGGGGCGCCTGGGTGGCTCAGTTGGTTGAGCGTCCGACTTTGGCTTAGGTCATGATCTCACAGTTTGTGGGTTTGAGCCCTGTGTCGGGCTGAGCTGGCAGCTTAGAGCCTGGAGCCTGCTTCTGATTCTGTGTGTGTCTCTCTCTCTGCCCCTCCCCTGCTCATAATCTGTCTCTCTCTGTCTCTCAAAAATAAATAAATGTTAAAAAATTTTTTTAAAAAGTTGAGAAAAAAATATGAACTAGATATCAGATATTATGAAATTTTTTCAATTTTTATCAATTTTTTTTTTTGAGAGAGAAAGACCGTGCAAGCTGGGGAGGGTGGCAGAGGGAGAGAGAGAGAGAATCTTAGGCTCCATGCTGAGTGCAGAGCCCGATGTGGGGCTTGATCCTGCATCCTGGGATCATGCACCCTGGGATCGTGCACCCGCACCCTGGGATTATGACCTGAGCCGAAATTGAGTGTCGGATGCTCAACCAGCTGAGCCACTCAGGTGCCCTGATACTAGTAATTCTTAATCTGCTTCTGCGTGATGATGATTTTGTGGTCTTGTTGGAGATAACTTTGCTCCAGTGATACAGAGATGGAGAGGAGAGGGAGTTTGAGCCTTTGAGTCTGTGTGTCGGCTGGCATGTGTGCACTGTGCTAGTTTCTTACCTTTTCTATGTTTCACGTGCTCATGTAAAAATGTGGGAGAAGTATTTTGTAGGTGATGCTTACGTACTTCCTGTGGCACCATTTGCTGAGGTAAATTTAGCATGCTTAAACTGTGTTCTTTTAATGGTAGATGAGACCAGGCAAGACTAAAGAACTGTTTTCTCACTTTAAGGTCTTTTCTTTCTTTCTTTCTTTCTTTTTTTTAATGTTTATTTTTGAGAGACAGAGCGTGAGCAGGGGAGGGGCAGAGGGAGAAGGAGACACAGAATCCAAAGCAGGCTCCAGGCTCTGAGCTGTCAGCACGGACCCCGGGGTGGGGCTCGAACTCACAAACCGCGGAGATCATGACCTGAGCCGAAGTCGGATGCGCAACTGACTGAGCCACCCAGGCGCCCCAAAGTATTTGTTGTCATTAATAGATGCTCATGGAGTAGACTTCCACCCGTTTTTCCTATTTTGCTCTTGATTAGCTCTAAGTTTGAAGAGCTCCATGCATTACAGATTGCCAGTCAAATCTTGGTGTGCGAGTCTGTGCACATAAGTAAGTGTGTGTTGTGTGTACTCCTGTAGAGGAAGATGGGTCAGCAGAGAGACTCTGCAGTCAGGGCCATGTCTGGTCTACGCCCTGGCTCTTCTGAGGCCCCTGACAGTGCCAGGGAGGGAGGAGAGGGTGTGGTGTGGGGAGAAGAGTGGGGTGGGCTCCAGAGTCTACTTTCCAGTGAGGGCGGTAAACAGGAGTGAAGAATGAAAGACACTGACAGATGTACATGTTAGATCCCTTAGGTCTTGCCTTGCCTGCTTTTATTGTAGAGAATATGTAAGTAACTTGAATAGTAAAAATCTTAACATTTGACAGAGGTTGGCTGGAGTTTTCAGGTGAAATAGGACAAAACAGAAGTCTCTGTGCTAGGGCTGTTAAGACCCACATGGTGATATATGGATTGATTCTATTGTGAGAACTAAAATTTTGTATTTTCTTATATTCACACAATTTAGTTATATTTTGCTTTTATCTTTATGCTTACTTTTTCCATTGGAAATAGTGATTTTCTTTGTGTGGGCTGGCGTGGGAAGTCTGGCTCTTGGTCCCTGACCTTCCAGTGCTACGCTCAAGGCGTTTGCTTTTGCACACTTGGGGTGTCCCTGCGGGGTGGGCCTTGCGCGTGCACATGTGTGAGTGTGTGTACAGTGGTTTGCGTGAGCGGTCGAGGCTTGCTCTTCTGCACTCGCCCGGGAGCCTCTCCCACCCTCACACGCAGCTGCTCCGTTGTCTTCGTCGTCGCCACACCGGCCTGCCACAGCTCATTCAGCCTGCTGTTCCTGGCGGCACGTCCTCGTTTCCTGTGTGTCCTTGTGACGTGTGTGTAATTCGTATCTAGTGGTTACTTTCCTAGAATTGCTAGGTCACAGGTTACGGGTATTTAAAATTTTGATTTTAGGGGCGCCTCGGTGACTCAGTTGGGTAGGCATCCGACTCTGGATTTTGGCTTAGGTCACGATTTCATGGTTCTTGAGTTCGAGCCCCACATCTGGCTCCTTGATGAGCGTGAGGAGCCTTCGTGGGATCCCCTCTCTCCGCTCTCTCTGCCCCTTTGCTGGTGCGAGCACACGTAGGCGCACACTCTCTCTCAAAATAAATAAATAAACTTTTTAAAAAAAATTTTGCCAGATTGCTTTCAGTTGAGACTGTGTTGGCTCACGCTCACCAATGATGTATGAATGCTTTCATTTATTTTTAAAGACCATTTAACTGCTCTGTGTTCTGCATGTTTCAAAGTGACCTTGGGTCAAAAGCAGTAAAATTCTGACCTTTGAGAGAAGCGTCAAACCAGTCATCCTTTCTGAATAGATGGAAAGGTTTCATATTTTGAGGGACTGGTGTTTGGTGGGTGTTTTTGTATTTTACAGAGATTTCTCTATTTCTGTCTAGGAAAGGCTGAAAAAATTAATGGTTAAACAGTTAACTTTATTCACATTTTCATGATTGTAGTGTATAACTGTGCACAGTAGTGTTTGCGTGTCTGCATGATGGTGAAAGCCCTCTTGGACTGCAAGGACCCTGTAACCATGTGAGTGCGGGGAGGCTCAGTCACCGACCAAGCTGGCGGGTAGTTCTCAGGCAGAGATGAGTCTCCAGAAGCACAAATGGATTTGGGGAAGGAGTACCAAGTCCAGGAAGAAGGTGGTGGATGGCCACTCCTTTGTCCTCTCCTGTTTGCGCCTGGAGTGGCAGTGGTCACAGTGGCATTGGCAGGAACAAGACCTCCCTCCCTCCCCCCTCCCCACGCCCCCCGTGGGGTGTGCTAACGGGAAGAAGAATCTTCCTGTAGCCCAGTCCCTGCAGCTGAAGGGCTCTGCTCAGCCGTTGCTGTTGGGAGAGCCTCGCCCTGCTGAGTCAGGACCTGCCTGCTTGCCTGGTCTGGTCAGAGGCAGGTGTGGGCCATCATGGTCCAGACACCTCTGCTGGTTTGGCCAGGTTTGTTTGTGTTTCTTACTCAAGTTGACATGTAAATAATAATTTTATCATTACAAAGCAAATAGCTTTACTGTTCTCTAAACAAGCTCAGAACAGAGAATAACATGAAATGTTAACAGTCTTCCAATTCGGAGATCTGATTCTACCTCCTGGGTGTGGCTGGGTTATTAAGGATGGTGACAAACAAGAATTAGCTCTCGGGGTGTTGAAGAAAAGGTCGTTTGAATTTTTTTTATTAAGGTTTTATTTTTTTAAGTCATCTCTACACCCCATGTGGGGCTTGAACTCAAGGCCCCGGGATCAAGAGTTGCACGCTCCACCGACTGAGCCAGCCGGATGTCTCAAGGTCTTTAAATTGATTCCATTTTTCGACAGCAGGTTGACAGGACCTGAGTTGGGTTTGTGATTTTGTGTTTTGCTGTGAGAAAGCATTGGCTAGAATTGTTTTCTCAGAATTTGTGTATTTCTATCTTTCCATCATTGTTTTGCTCAGCAAAAACAATGTCCCTTATCTATTCAGACTTTGGAGGGCATATCTTGCTTGGTGTAGATATTAGAACAAAGATGAAAACTTTAATGTGGTTGTAATTGCTTTTGTGATAGCTTTCGCCCCCGTTCCCAGATTCAAAAGTGGAAGACCTGGTGTGCTTCATTGAGAGCAGTTTTAGTACTCATACAATAGCTTTCCGACTTCTGGTGTGGACGATATAAAATCATTTTAGAATAATTGGTTGGTTGTGTGGATGGTGACTAATTAGCATTATTGTCAATGTTTATCTAGTTCTTTATCAAATGCTTCTTCTGATTGTAGCATTTCATTGTAATGGAGAATGATTATCATGTAAAGCTGGTTGCTTTACAGTTTCTTTCTGGTTGCTATGGAATCAGTCATAGTCATAATCCAGTGCTGGGTTACCCTTTCTGTTCACTAGCTGCAGCTCCGGAGGGAGGGTCTTGAATTGTCTTCTTCTCTCACCCTGTTTGGTCACAGGAGTTGGGGATCTGGATGGTTAGAATGGTGTGATTTTCTTTCCCTCCAGCTTAAGTGCTGGGAGCTTTTGTTCTTTGGCTGAGTGGTCATGGGTTTCCTTCCTGTCTGTGAGTCTGTCTCTCCAGCCTCTCTGCCGGTCCTGTAGGACCCTCTCTCGGGATGTAGTCAGGAGGGTTTGTTGAAAATCACTGTTAAATAAGACATGCCAGAATTTGTCCTGAATTGTGGAAGTCCCCACCGCCAACGCCTGAACTGAGACCCTCACGTCGCGGCAGGCGAGGGCAGGAAGAGGAGCAGGGAGGACCCTGCACACTGCCGAGTTGGGGGAAGACGAGGGCTGTTGGACCATTAGCACCTTCGGGTTTGAAGATTTAAGTTAGATTTTAAATTAGATTTTTTGCGCGTGAACCGTTGGTCAGTGGGCTTGCATCTGTTGTACATTGCTCTTGGGTTGGAGTTGGTGGCAGATTTCACCCCGGAGAGCAGCGTTCTGTTAACTTGCTGAGAAAACCTTGCAGTCCAGCGGCTGTGGGAAGCTACGAGGTCTGCGGGGAAGAACGTGGTCTCAGCACCGTTGGCATAATTTGTTTGAATCGTATGTCGTAATGAACACTTAGGGTTCTGATGTTGTTCTGAACTTCGAGGCTGAGAGGCCTGTATCCAGTTGTTGTTTGTGGGGTAAGGAGGGGGTCTGGGCGTGCCTTAGCTGGGTCCTCTGCTCACGGTCCCACTTGGTTCCAGTCCAGGTGTCAGATGGAACCGTGGTCTCTGTGGAAGCTGGAGTGGGGAGTGGTCTGAGGTTGCCGGAAGTATCTGTTTACTTTTTGTGAAGTCCCTGTTTGGTGCTGTCACCTGGAGGTCCCCGCAGTTCATTGCCCTGTAGCCTCTCACAAGCCAGCAGTGAGTCTTGTGCTCCAGCCTGCTAAGATGGGGTCTCGAGTAACAGGATATAATATCGGGGGTGCCGACATGCTTAGCTCTGCCACACGTGCCCCCTGATCAAGGAAGAGACATTCTGTCCCTTTTGCCATGTTCTGTTGGGTAGAAGCAAGTCACAGGTCCCACCCACTCTCCATTCCGGTGAAGTGACTCCACTCAGAGGTGGGGTCACTTGAGTCTCCTTAGGGTCTGTCTGCCATCTGGGGTGCTTTTTAGAGCTCTTGGTCCCTAGATTCTGGTGTGCCAGTCTTGGGGTGGCATCTCTTTCAGCACACTCTCCCCTGATGTCCTGTTCTGTTCTCCGTGCTGTCGGGCCCACTTGCACGGGCAAGAGCAGGACCGAGACTGATGGCCGCAGGTTGGGTGGAAAGAGTTTGGATTGAATTGGATGCTTGCCCTGCTACCTAATGATGTTTTCCTCGTGTCTCCTGTTGGGCAGGTTTGTGGTAAAGAGCAGACGATGGGTGTGGTCAGTGAGCCAGCCAGGCAGGGCCCGAGGAATGCAAGGCTCTGAGCCAAGTGAACCAAACTGCCCCTTCTCCAGGCAGTGGATTGGCAGTGGATTGGCTCTGATCAGGAGTAAGTCCGGGGTGTCAGTTTGCTGTAGTCTCTCTGATGTCCTGTCCTCCAGCCTGGGCCCTGTGGAGCGTATGGGACCTTTGGTGGGGAGCATTCTCAGAGGCCTTTTGGACAGCATTGGCCACCTGTCACTCTCTTTTTTAGCCTTTTAAGTTTATTTTGAGAGAGAGAGAGCAACCAAACGGGAGGAGGGAGAGAATCCCAAGCAGGCTGCACACTGTCCGCACGCGGGGCTCTAGTTTATTAAGAACCACGAGATCATGATATGAATTGAAATTCAGAGTTGGACATTCAACCAACTGAGCCACCCAGGTGCCCCTAAATGGTGTGGTTTCTGCCTAGAATTCCCTGCTCCCCACTTTTCCTGGCAATGCACACTCACCCTTAGGCCCCAGCTTCCAGGTCAGCCTTGTGGATCTCCCAGCTTAGCTTTTTGTCGGGTGTGACTTCTGCCCCCAGTTGGCAAGGCTGTCCTTCATCTCCTGGTGCCCTCTGCCCCAGTCTCTGGTAGTAACTTACACGGTTTTGTGTTTCAGTCGTCCTTAAGTGTCTGCCCTGCCTGCAGGCACGAAACACAGGGCTTGGCACACTCCCGGTGGCCACCTCACGAAACAGCATCACTGCATGGCAAGCTGTCAAAAGGGAGCTGAGAGGGAAGCGGTGTGTTTGTGAGTCCCGGGCTCTCTGGCGGTCCTGGCCTTTCTTGCTTTTCATTTGCTTTGAGTGTCAATAAATCTACTTGTTCTCACAGCTGGGTTTGTTGTGTGAGTCTGAAGTTCTTTCTTAGAGTAATTGTCTAGATCTCCCAAATCCTGCACCAGAGCTAGAGAGATTGGTAGCCTCCTCATTTTTGTGCAGAAATAAAAGCATAGGTGGTGCCTGTATTTGAAACCTGGAGAATGAAGCCCCTGCCCTTGCTTGTCTCCTGTTCTTGCTTCCTGTTAGCTCGGTGCCCCGGGGGTGTCCTTCTGGCAATTTCAGCCTCGGAAAAGGATGGTAAATGTCCTCTTGGATTTAGAACCCTGAAACACGGTGCCATTTGATGTCTCTGCCCGTGACCCTGATGCGCTGCTTCTCCACTGGGAGCTCCTTCCCGAGAAGTCACCTGGACGTGTGACTGGAGGAGGCCTTAGTGAGGGCACTTGGACCTCCGCTCTTACAAACGTTTTGTGTGTAGTCTCGAGTGACGATTTACGCCTGCTGAGTGGGAAGCAGTGCTAATTATTTGAAGTTTACTACTCAGGTGCCCTCTGGCAGAGAGTGAATATGGTTTTAAAAAAAAAAATCAGGATAAAATGTGCATTGTTGTGCTAGGTGAAGCTGTGTTGCCCGGTGGTGGTGGCCAACTGCCGTGTGCTTGGGGACAGAGCCCAATGGTTAGGGGCATAAGTACTTAAAATACATGACCGACCGTTTTCCTTTTCCTTTTCCTTCTGTGTGGTGTTGCATGTGAAAGTAGGGCCCGAGTTGGGTAGTTAATTGTACCTTAAACATCTCCACCACGGCCTGAACCTCTTGCACAGGCCAGTCTCTGGTGGAGAACCCCCTTCCAGTTGGGCTCCTCAGGGCTGTCGGGCAGCATGTATGCTCTTGGGGTTTTGTAGAGCTGAATTCAGGGTTTTCCTTGACCTGCTTTAATCCCATGCTTCAGGTCTGTGCTCTTGGGGGGTGAAGTCATGACATAGGGCTTCAGGTTCATAGACCTTTAAGTTTTTGACTGCACGAAGGCCGCGAGGAAACTCTTAGAATTTCCAGATAGTATCTAGTTTGGGGTTCAGTAGTGCATTTAATTTTATTTAATTATAATTATAATTTTGTTTATTTTAATTTTAGAGAGAGTGCACTTGCGCAAGTGGGAGAGGGGCAGAAAGAGAGGAAGAGAGAGAGAATCCCAAGCAGGCTTCACTCTCATAGCAGAGCCTGATGCAGGACACCATCTCACAGTCATGAGATTGTGACCTGAGGCAAAGTCGGGGGCTGGATACTTAACTCACAGAACCACCCAGGTGCCCTTGGTAGTGCTTTTAAATCTAGAATCTAGGAGGACAGGAACTAGTTCCTATGCCTTCCTGAGATTTTTTGGAGGGGGATACTCCCTTTTCTTCATCTCAGTTCTTCCTGTTAACCAATTTCCCTACCTGCATTTCTTCTAGACATATGTTGTCCGTGGCTGTGTATCCTCAGCCTGGCCCCTCACAAGCCCTGTCCTTAGGCTCACGTGCCACTGACCTCGACTTTTATTGATGTGCACGCTTTGTACTTTGCTGTGTGTGCGTGCCATGTGGCACATCCCACCTCAGCCCCTTTCTGCCAGGCGGGAATTGTTGATTATAAGCCATGATGACTGTGGGTAAATTACTTAATTACTTCCTTCCCTCTTCCTTTATCCCCTCTCTTCCCTCTCCCCCTTGCTCTCTTCCCCCCTCTCCCCTCTCCTTCTCCCCTCTTCCCCCTGTCCCCTCCCCCTCCGTCCCCTCTGCCCCCCCCCCCTTTGTAATCTCCACGCCCAATGTGGGGCTCAAACTCAGGAGCCTGAGATTAAGAGTCTCATGCCCGGAGGGGCACCTGGGTGGCTCAGTTGGTTAAGTGTCCGATTTTGGCTCAGGTGGGTTTGAGCAGCCCCACATCGGGCTCTGTGCTGACAGCTTGGAGCCTGGAGCCAGCTTGGGACTCTGTATCTCCCTCTATGCCCCTCCCCTCCTTGTGCTCTCTTTCAAAAATAAACAGACATTAAAATAAATAAATAAAAAAGTCTCGCTCCACCAACTGAGCCAGCCTAGTGCCCCTCTTTTGCTTTTCTTGTAAGAAGGTAAGAAGTGGGATTATATCTGCCTCTCTGGGCCTTCCCTCCTCCCCCCCCCCCCCAATTAAATGCGCTAATGACTGGGTGCCTGGATGGCTCAGTCAGTTAAGCATCCAACTCTTGATTTTGGCTGAGGTCATGATCTCACGGTTTGGTGAGTTTGAGCCCTGCATTGGGCTCTGTGCTCACAGCTCGGAGCCTGCTTGGGATTCTCTGTCTCACTCAACCCCCTCTCTGCCCCTGCTCCGGTGTCTCCCCACCTCCCAATAAATAAATAAACTTAATAAATGTGCTAATGCCTGTTAAAGCAGCTAGCATAGTGACTGCACATAACCCTAAATAGTAATTTTATTTTTTTCCTCCTGTTTTGCTTTGCCAAGGGTGACATTTGATGTGTGGTAACTACTGTTTTTTTTTTTTAACTAGTTTTATTCAGATACAGTCATACAATAAAAATACTTATTAAAGTATATAATTTGGTAAATTTTGGCATATGTATGTACCACAGTGGAGATAATAATATATTTATCACCCTAGAAAGTTTCCTGGGACCCCTTTGTAGCCCTTCCCTCCCACCCTGCCCTCCCTTGCCCCCAATCTGCTCTCTGTAACTCTGGAATACTCTGTGTTTTCTATGATTTATTTATAAAATTTATAAAATTTCTAGAAGTTTTTAGAATTTATGTAAATGGAATCATTTCTCTATTGCTTTTTGTGTCTTTGTCAAAAATCAGCTGTCTCTATGCAGGTGGGTCTGTTTCTGGACACTCTCTTGTGTCCTTGGGGTCCGCTGTCACCATGATTGCAGCTTTATAATAAGCCTTCAAGTCTGGGAGTATTAGTCCTTCAGGCTTGTTTTTTCTTTTTTCCAAAGCTGTTCTGGTTATTTTCGATTTTCCACATTTCCATATGAATATTAGAATCAATATATCAAAACACAAAAAAGCCTGCTGGGAGTTTTCTTTTTTTAATTGAGCCATAGCTGATACATAGTGTTGATTAGTTCCAGGCTCCAGCTTCCTGGCTGGGCAGCTGCAGAGGTAAGCCTGCCGGGCCGGCCTGGGCTGGCACTGCCTGGCTGCCTTGCAGAGAGCCAGCCCGGACCATGAACACAATACACCTTCCCGTTGACAGGTGGGCTGCGGTCCCCTGAACAGCACTTCGCTGTTTAGTGTTGGAATCTTGCACATCTTTTGTTATATTTATTTGTAAAGTATTTCATATTGTGATGTTGTAAATGGTGTTTAAACTTTTTTTTTCTGATTATTTTGGTGCTAGTACAGGTGTCAATTAAAGAAAAGTGATTTTGTATCCTACAACAGCACGAAAGTCTCTAGTTCTAGTGGCTTTTTTTAATCTTTATTTTTGAGAGAGAGAGGGGGAGAGGGAGGGTCGGAGGGAGGGAGGGAGATGTGAAGCAGGCTCTGCGCTCGCTGACAGCAGAGAGCCCAACATAGGGCTCAAAGTCACGAACTGTGAGATGATGACCTGAGCTGAAATCAAGAGTCAGATGCTTTTTTAAAAAAAAATTATTTTATGTTTTTTATTTATATTTGAGAGAGAGAGAGACAGTGTGAGCAGGGGAGGGTCAGAGAGAAAAGGAGACACAGAATCTGAAGACAGCTTCCACGTTCTGAGCTGTCAGCGCAGAGCCCGATGCGGGGCTCGAACCCACGAACCGTGAGATCATGACCTGAGCTGAAGTTGGATGCTCAACCGACTGAGCCACCCAGGTGCCCCGAGAGTCAGTTGCTTAACTGACTGAGCCACGCAGGTGCTCCAATTCTAGTGGCTTTTTAAAAATTCCGTCGTTTTTTCTATATATGATACTATGGTTTACAAATGAAGTCTGTTTTTCTTCTTCCTTTCTAATCTGGATACTTTTCATTTTTATTTGAAGTAGGCTCCATGCCCACCATGGGGCTTGAACTCACAACCCTGAGATTAAAAGTCACATTCTCTACTGACTGAGCCAGCCACGCACCCCTTCTTTTCTTTTGCTCTGCTGCCTGACCAGAGTCTCCAGTACAATGTAGGATGGGCGCGGTGAGACTAGACTTGTGTCTGAGGGTTACTTCTTCCTGCAGGAGGGGCGTTCGCTTCTCACCGTTCCCTGTATGGCAGGTGCAGGGTTTTCAGAGATGCTCTTCCTCAGGATGAGGAACTTCCCTTTTATTCCAGGTGTGCAGAGTTTTTCTCAGGAATGGAAATGTAATCTTGTTGGATTATAGCCAAAGCTTTTTGCATATACTTAGTTGAATGTATGGTTTTGCTTTTTTGGTTTGTAAATCCTGTGAAGAACATGGATTCTTTCTCAGATGTTAAGCCAGTCTTGTCTTCCAGGGTTCAAATCCACTTAGCTGTCTTGACGGCTGGCTGGTGGGCGGGTGATCGTGCCGTGTGCCTGCCGCCATCCAGCCGAGGGGCCTGGGTTCCCCACGCGGCAGAGGCTGCTCTGTTGCTAAGAGCAGGGGCCCCAGGACTGCAGACGTCACTCCTGCCTCCTGCTGCTGGTCCCCAGTCCTGAGGTCAGCCCGGACTGAGGGGTTGTGAGATAGGACCCCCCCCCTCGGTCCCCCGGGCAGGGGCTGCTGCAGAGTCCTGGTGCAGGTGTGGACGTTCCACCTGCCGTGGTGCGCCGCCCGCCGCCGCCGCCGTAGCTGACACCCATATCCTCTCGTTTTTGCTCTAATTTTCCTGACAAATGTGCAGTTCTCCGCTTAGGTTTTCCTTTTCAGGTGAACACTACTGAATCCGCAGATCTTCGCTGGGTTTCCCGGTAGCAGTGTTGTAAAGTGTTAAAGAACGTGGATAGCAGGGGGCACAGTGGTTCTGTCTGATGTGTATACACACGCGCTGTCGTCCTGTGATGCTGTGGTCGATGTTGTATCTGTGTGCGCGCAGTGGGTGTGAACAGGCCCTGTTTATAGCTTTGTGTAAGTGTGGGCGCTGTGGCCTCCAGTCTGGTCCGTGCCTCTGATGCTGAATTTATCAGTACCAGAACGTTAACCGAGGACTTGCTCTGGCTGTCCTAAGCTTGGGGAGCAGGTGGCTTGTTCCCCCCTTCGATGTCAGTGTGATTTTCTTCCAAAATTTGTTTAGTTTTTAATCAACAGTAATGTTAATGTTTGTCAGGTACTTAATTGTATGCGTGCAGCCCCTGTTGGTTTTGTGTGGTCAGCAGGGTGATTTCTAGTCACTGATGACCGAAGTGCAGCTTAGCAAGGACGTGAAGAAGCAAGGCTTTCAGGCTTTAGATCAGTGGGGGAGTAATTTCTTCTTCAGAGAATGGAGCTGTCAGCAGACTTGGGCTTGTTACAGAAAGGAGCATTTATGTGTTCTCATACATGAACATGAGGTAACTGCCTTCCGGCCAGCGGCACACGCCTTGCCAGCATCTTTTTCTAGACACGGTGTGGAGTTTGTGCTGATACAACCTCATTCTTGTCTGTGTTGTTGTCAGCATGCTGACATTTTTGAAAGTGTCACTGGTGACTGTGCAGCTGAGTAGGCTTCTTTCTGGAGATGGGAAGTCTTGGGAGTAAACAAGAAACATGTGCTCGTTGTCAGACACTCTGCAGAGGGATTTTCCTTTGTCTTCTGTGGAGTAAGTAGTTGGGGGGGGGGAGCCAGGATCACCCACCTGCTGGCCCAGCTGTTCTCTGTGCAGGCTTCCCACTGAGGTGTGTGGGCAGGAACTGGGGCTCTGCTGAGGGATGCAGTCGCTCTCTTGTTCTTTGCATAAAACCTTGCCGATCCCTGTTCTCTGACACACAGCATCTGGTGTCGAGAGAAGCCTGTCGCCAATCTGATTCATAATCCTTTTGTAGGTAATCTTTTATGGAAAATTTACAGGATTTTTTTTCCTTAAAGTTTATTTATTTATTTTGAGAGAGAGAAGAGGGAGGGGCAGAGTGAGAGGGAGAGGGAGAATCCCAAGCAGGCTCCGGAACTTGACATGGGGCTCAGAGCCTGACACGGGGCTCAAACCCACAAACCATGAGATGATGACCTGAGCTGAAATCAGGAGTCAGATACTTAACCAACTGAGCCACCCAGGTGCCCTTAGACTTGTCTTTTTAAAAAAAATTTTTTTAAGAATGCTTTTTTTTTTTTAATAGTTTATTTTTGAGAGAGAGAGACAGCATGAGTAGGGGAGGGTCAGAGAGAGAGGGAGACACAGAATATGAAGACAGGCTCCAGGCTCTGAGCTGTCAGCACAGAGCCCGACGCGGGACTTGAACCCACAAGCCGTGAGATCATGACCTGAGCCGAAGCCAGACGCTCAACCAACTGAGCCACCGAGGCGCCCCTAGACTTGTCTTTTTAAATTTGTGTTAAAGGTTTTCAGTCAGGGATCTGATAGTAAATATTTTAGACTTTGTGGACCACCTTCTCAATGCATGAAAGGACCATAGACCATATATAAACAAATAAGCCTGTCTGTATTCCAATAAAACTTTATTTTATTGACACTGAAATTTGAATTTCATGTAATTTTTGCGGTCACAAAATATATTTTTTCAATCATGTACAGATGTAAAACAGTTTGTAGGTCGTGGACTGTGTAAACAATGGCGTTGGGCCAGATTTGGCCTCCTGGCCTCTGTTTGCGGACCCCTGTCATGTGACGTGAATTTAGGACTACGTGACGTGGATTCTGGTCTTTGAAGGTTTCTTTTAGTTTTGCTGCAATTTTGACTTTGCTCCTTCCTTCTGTATAGTTTGCTTGGTGGTTTTTCTAAACTTGGGTTATTTGTCCATCTGATCTGGTGTGTATCATCCTGTTTTCCAGTGCTCTTACGTGGCTGTATTCTTTTCAAAATGTCACTTTAAGAACTTTTGGACAAAAAGGGTATAGTGATTAGCACTGTGATCTGACAGCATTGATCTTGTGTGGTAATTGCGTTCTGGACAGGAAGCCCCTCCCTCACGCATGCACGGACTTGGACAGAAGGGCTGAGTGATTTCCTTATGTGGAAAGCTGTTATTCCTTAATAACAATCATGCACGCTTGCTAGCTTCAGGAATTCATTTTGAATTAAATGTGAACTAATAAACACTTTGCTCTGAAATAAAACTGATGTGAAGTACTCGGGACGGTTGGGCTGCTGCCGTGCTTATAAACTGAAGCTTGTGACAGATGCCAGCGTGCCGTCTGCTGAAGATACACGGAGGTGGAGATCACAGTGGCGGACACCATGCAGGGCCTCACACACGGCTGGGTGAGGAGGGAGAGCACGGTGATTTAGTCTAAAAAATGTTTGAAGGGCTGAATTAGTAAAACTACTAGTTTTTAGAGAGAATGTTAGTTTTTTTATTTTATTTTTTTAATGTTTATTTATTTTTGACAGAGAGAGGCAGAGACAGAGCATGAGCGGGGGAGGGGCAGAGAGCGAGGGAGACAGGAAGCAGCTCCAGGCTCTCAGCTGTCAGCGCAGAGTCTGACACCGGGCTCGAACTCACAAGCCATGAGATCATGACCTGAGCTGAAGTCAGATCCTTAACTGACTGAGCCACCCAGATGCCCCAAGAGAGAACCTTAGTGTTTAAACTAAGAACTGACCCTAATAATTAGTGTTTTGAGGAGACATTTGTCCTTTTCCTAGATTACGAGAAAAAGTTTGGAGAATTTAGGCAACTGAAATAGGACTGTAAAGAAATGGGTCTATGAAATTTTCCCTGTCTAGTAAAACTGCATTAAAACTGGATTATTGCAAACTTGAGTTTTCTTTTTATTATGGTAAAATATACATAACATAAAATACACCCTTTTAGCCATTTTTAAGTATACAGTCTTGTGACATTTTAGCCACATTGCTGTCCGGCTGTCACCCCTGCCCCTCTCCAGAGCTCTTTCATCACCCTCCCTCCCCCACTGAAACTCTGTCCCCATTAGACACTGACTCCACATGTCCCTCCCCTCACCCCTCGCTTCCATTCTGTTTTCTCTCTCTGTGGATTTGGCTGCTCTAGTCCCTCATTGAAGTAGAATCGTACATACAGCATCTTGCCCTTTTCTGTCTGGCTTGCTTCACGCAGCACCATGTCTTTAAGGTTCATCCATGTTATAGCAGGTGTCAGAACATGCTTCCTCTTTAAGGATGAATAACATTGTGTTGTCTGTGTAGCCCACGTTTTGTTTATTCAAAATTCATCAGTTTAGACACATTATCATATGGACACAAGTCGTTTCCACTTTTCGGTTTTTGTGAATAGTGCTGCTATGAACACGAGTGTGGAAATAAATGTTCATGTCCCTCCTTTGACTACTTTTGTGTGTATTCAAAGAAGTAGAATTGCTGGGTCAAATGGTAAAATTCTGTGTTTAATTTTTTGAGGAACTGTCATAGTGTTCCCCATAGCGACTGTACCATTTTACGTTTCTGCCAGCTGTGGCTGAGTCCAGTTTCTCCACATCCCTGTCAATACTGACTCTCGATGGGTTGATTTGATTGGTTGATTGATAGTAGCCGTCCTAATGACTGTGCATTGGTATCTCAGTTGTTTTGATTTGTGTTTCCCTAATGCCTACTGATGTCAAGCATCTTTTAATGTGTTTATGGTTCATTTGTATACTTTCTTTGGAGAAATGTCTGTTTAAGTCCTTTGACCATTTTATTTATATTTTAAAGTTTATTTTGAGAGCCAGAGAGAGTGCGCATGTGCATGAGTGCACAAGTGGGGGAGGGGAAGGAGAGAGAGAGCGCGTGAGCGAGAGAGGGAGAGAGAGCGAGCACGGGAGCGAGAGAGAGAGAGAGAGAGAGAGAGAGAGAGAGAAAGAGAGAGAGAGAGAAAGAGAGAATCCCAAGCAGGCTCTGCGCTGTCAGCACAGAGCCTGATTTGGGGCTTGAACTCAAATCATGACCTGAGCTGAACTGACCGAGCCACCGAGGCACCCTCTGTGTGTCTCTTTGGGATAGTTTCTGTTGCTGTGTCTCTACACTCATTACTCTTTTCTTCTGCAGTGTCTAATATGTCAGCCATTTTTGTCTAAAATTTTTTAAGTTTATTTATTTCGAGAGAGAAGGAGGTGGGGAAAGGGCAGAGAGAGAAAGAGAGAGAGGGAGAGAGAGAGAATCCCAGGCAGGTTCTGCACTGTTCGTGCGAAGCCCCACCTGAGGCTCGAACCCGCATACCATGAGATCAAGACTGAGCCAAAGTTGGAAGCTTAACCAACTGAGCCACCCAGGCTCCCCTTGTATCAAAAATTTTTTACCTCATTCCATGTATTGTTAATTTCAAGAAGTGTGATCTGGGTCCTTTTTAGATCTTCACATGTCTAAGGAGCCTTGTCTCTTAACTCTTAATTGTTTTATCGGTGTCACTTCTGGTTGCTAGATCTTTCTCCTTGCTCAGATTTTCCTGCTTCTTCTCTGCAGTGCTG
Organism: Cryptoprocta ferox; assembly: GCA_028646485.1. NCBI lineage: Eukaryota > Metazoa > Chordata > Mammalia > Carnivora > Eupleridae > Cryptoprocta > Cryptoprocta ferox. The sequence goes on along the minus strand of CM053563.1, from coordinate 55,996,653 downwards.
GATAATTTTTGATGGCATTCCAGACATTGTTCATTTTACCGTGTTTGTGGTTGGATATCTTGTATTGCTGTAAACGTCTTGGGCTCTGGTGTGGATGTAGTTGGACCGCCCTGAAGCAGTTTAGTTCTGTTAGTTCTTCATTTCATGCTTTGTTAGGTCCTGAGCTGCGTGTGCTCTGGAGCTGATCTTACAGATGCTTTTGCTCTTCTCCTGTGCAGGTCTTTCCCTTTGTGCCCTCCCTGCAAAGTCTAGGTGCTTTGGGCTGCTGGGAGTGCAGCGTCACCCTCTCCAGTCAGGGAGGCCACTCTCCTGGGTTTCCACTGCCCACGCCGTGGCCCGGAGTGTGAACTCACTTCATCTGTTTTTCATCTCTCAGGGGTCACTTTCCTCATTACTTGATGTCCAGTGTCTTGAGAACCATTTTTTCCTCCTTTCTGTCCAGGTGTAAGGGGAGTAGTGGACCCAGTTCCTTTCCTCCACCTTGGTCAAAGTGGAAGCTGGGGAGGAGATTTTCTAGAACTTTAGTATTTTTGCTTGAGAGCTCAGATTTTATAATTGACAACAAATATTGACATTTGTTTACTTGAATGACTATGGTCTGTCATGTGTTCAATAAAATTTGGTTTTCCATAACAAACTGCACTGCAGACACAAGTGCTTTGGTCCTGAGAGCCTCATACTTCGCCCTTCAGCAGGTGTGCTCTATGCCTCTGTGGTTTTGTTGGAGAAGTCACATGATTTGTTCTCCTTTGTTGAAATTTAATAAAATTAGCTTTTGCTGATTAATCCAGAGCAGTCTTCAGTGGCACTGGCGTTTTAAAATTAGGATCGGATGGTGATGAAGAGTGTGGTGCTTCTCGTTCTGGACTGGAGCTGCTCCCTCGATTTGTCTGGGTGCAGCACTTTGACCCTCCTTGCAAATAAATGTTGACTCCAAAAAGAAGACAGACGGTTTCTCTTAAACCATTATGACGATGGTTTTGATTGCAAAGACACGACTTCTTTCACTGCTGGATTAGAGAAAGTCTAGAGACAGTGATTGGGAGAAAATGGGTCAGGGCTGGTGCTGCAGCCATGGTACTGGACGGATTGGAAGTATTTTTAGGGTATAAAAATACACTTAACTAAGAAATAAGATAGGCTTATTTCACTTTTGGGGAGTTTAAATCAAGTTTTGTTACCTTAGGTAAGACAAGTTTGGATTGTCTTTAAAGAGATGTTAAATGTAGCAGCTTTGGAGGTGATTCATGGAACATGTTTGCACATGCCAGGGTCATGTTTAGCCCTCCAGTGGAGCTGTCACGTAAATTAAAGCCCTGTCGAGCATTACTGTAGTCACTTCTCTGCAGTAGTATCACTGAGAGCCTAAGGCCGACTACATCGGCAGAAGCAGCTCACTCCAGGAGGCTCATGGCCTCTGACCTTGGACTTGACCCCATGTTAACCTTTGTGTGTCTTTTCTCACGGTCCATCCAGCTCCCTGTTTGTGTTTCTTTGTTTGTGTTGTTTGTGTGTTTCTTATGATAATCACTAATGTACTTGGGAATGTGTTGGTGACATTTCTACAGGAATACTTCAGACAGTACAATTGCTCATTCTGAAACCTGCATTTAAATGACTTTTGGTAGTCGTGTTAACTCCGTGTAACTGACAGCAGGTTTTGATTTAGAACAGTTCTATCACCCCAGAAAGTTCCTTTGTAATCCATAATCCCCCACTCCCAGCTCTAGCCTCACCTGGAGCGGCCACCAGTTTTCCTTTGGCACGGGTTAGTTTTGCCTGTTTCAGAATTTTGCATAAATGGAATTACGCAGGATGTAGTCTTTGGAAACTCCTGTCACTCCCACAGTGTGATATTTTTTTTAAAGGGAGGAAAAATTAGCACAAGAAATGCAGCACTCACAGTGCTGTGCACCCGTCACTACCATCTGGTTTGAGAAGATTTTCACACTCTGAAAGAGACTGTGTGCCCATTAAACAGCCACTTCTCGTGTCCCCCTCTCCCTCAAAGGCCCTCCGAGGCACTAAATCTACTTTGGCTCTGTGTGGATTTTCTTGTTCTGGATATTTCATATCAATGAATCATACAAAATTGATCTTTTTTTCTCCCCCTTTATAAGTAATCTCTATGCCCAACCTGGGGCTTGAACTCATGACCCTGAGATCAGGAGTTGCATGTTCTGCTGACCGCGCCCCACAAGATTGGGCTTTTGCATCTGGCTTCTTTAGCTTAGCAGGATGTCTTCAGGGCTCAGCCATGTCGTAGCATGTGTTGGAACTTTCCATGTTTGAAAAATACTCCAGGGGCGCCCGGGTGGCTCATTTGGTTAAGTGTCTGTCTGACTCTTGGTTTCGGCTCAGGTTATGATCTCACAATTTGTGAGTTCAAGCCCCATATTGGGCTCTGCACTGACAGTGCGGACCCTGGCTGGGATTCTCTATCTCTCCCTCTCTCTCTGCCCCTCCCCTGCTCGCTCTCGCTCTCTCCTTGTCTCTCAAAATAAATAAACTTAAAAAAGTAAAAAAATGAAAAAAGAAGAAAAAGACACCCCATTGTGCGGATACATACGTTCTGTCGGTCCATCTGTTGATGGGCATGTGGACTGCTTCCCCCTTCGGCGTCATGACCCTGCTGCTGTGAGCATGTGTGTGCAAAGGTCTGTTTGAACACCTTCTGGGCGTGTGCTTAGCAGTGGGATGGCTGG
>CM053563.1:55970027-55993848 GCA_028646485.1 Cryptoprocta ferox | reverse complement strand
AAGTGCGCAAGCACGGTTCTTTAAGAATACTGCTGTCCCCGGTCCCAGCGTCCTGCGTGAGGACTGTGGGCTGCCCTCTTCAAGGGTGTGGGGCGGGGGGGGGGGGGGGCGGGGCTGGTGACGGGTCCATTAGCACAGTGCTCTCCTGGGGACATTCAGTAGCTTCCTCATTAAGGATTGTCCCCTTAGACGGAAGATTCTCATTACATTCTGTACTTAATACTTCTGACCACTTGGACTACTTGTTCATTGCCTTTTGTGGAGGGATAGAGGTTTGGGGTTCTCTGTTCTGTCACTTTGGGTGATCTCTTCCTCTGCCGTGATGTTTTGAGATCTGTGCACGTCTTCATGGCTTTATCTTGCTGTGAAGGTGCGTCCTGCCACAGCACCTCACGTGGAACTGATTCGAAGGTGTCTGTGACATTCGTTACTGCTGAAGAATTTAGAGCTTGAGGACTTTATCTGTGGAGGCTAGATTTAAAAAGCTCAGATTTAGGGGCATCTGGATGTCTCAGTCGTTTAAGCGTCCAACTTCACTCAGGTCATGATCTTGCGGGTGGGGAGTTCGAGCCCTTTGCCAATACCTTGGAGCCTGGAGCCTGCTTCGGATTCTGTGTCTCCTTCTCTCTGTCCCTCCCCCACTCATGTTCGGTCTCTCTCAAAAATAAACATTAAAAAAAATAAAAAGCTCAGGTTTATAGTTTACGAAGAAGAAAATGGGCACATAATCAAAGAGGAGTGCTTATTAAAGAATTAGCTCCTTAACTGGGTGCGGCATGGTTGCTCTCAGAACTTGCCTTTTCTTATGGTTCCCTTACCCATTGGGTCAGGGTGGAGGATTTGCAGACTCCGAGCCAGGCTTTTACACTTGCAGGTGAGAGCCGTGGTGCTGGACTAAATGTTGGCCTCCCGACTCCTCTCTGTCTGCTCGCCCTTATCTGCAGGCCTGCAGAGGTCATGACCTCTGGCTCCCCAAGGCAGGACTTTTCACCTTCAGTTACTTGAAAGCAGCTCTTCCCATCTCTGATGATCCTGGCGGCCTCCCTTCCTCCGCTGCGGCATCTGCCTCGGGCCCTTTGTAAAGCACCTTCCCCTGCTAGTTTCAGTGTTGCAGACACAGCGATAAAGTGGACTTCTTGCCAGGTGCTGTTCTGTGTGCTTTACCGGGTTAACTCACTTGATCTTCGTACCGCTGGGGCCCTGGGGCCGCTCTTCTCCCTGTTGTGGAGGTGAGTACATTGAGGCACAGAGAGGCTGGGCCGCCTGCCCAGGGTCACACAGGTCATGAGTGGCAACACTGGCATTGCCTGAGCAACTGTGCTGGCAATCCCCCGGGGCAGGCTGGCTTCAGAGCCCCTCTGGTCACTCACCTGTGCTGTCTCCCCACCTTTGGATGGGTCCAGAGCCATACGGTTGGGGAACAAGTCTGCTCCGTTGGTAGCTGGGTCTCCTGTGCGTAACATCTTCTCGTCGTGCTGTTCCGTCTTCCCGTTCATGTTCATGCACATGAAAGGGTGCTTTGTAGTTTTATTTAAAAAACATCTCCATTGCCTCCTTTCTGTTCGCCATCCCTTGTGAAGTTCCCAGTACCAGTGTCAGTAAGCTGGTTAATAACACTGTCCCAGGTGACACCTTAGCAGTAGGCAAGTCCTGTTCACAGGAATGGCAGTGGGCTTGTAGCATAAAGGGGGCGACATTATGCTGATTAGTGCTTTAACTTAGCTGTAAGTTCCTGTTAGGCGTTTTGAGGAAACTAGTAGGGAAATAGGGAAATAGGTGCTCTGTGAGGGAGTCCTGCTTCAGGCTTTTTTTTTTTTTTTTTAAAGATTTTATTATTATTTATTTTTACTTCTTGAAAATTTTTTTTTATTTTAAGAGAGAGTGAGCGGGGGAAAGGCAGAGCGAGAGAATCCCAAGCAGATTCCTCACTGTCGGCACGGAGCCTGACACTCCTGTGAGGTCATGAACACAGGCCAGGGGTTGGCAGACTTTGTCTATAAAGGGCCAGGTGGTCAGTACTTTGGACTTTGTGAGCCGTACTAGGTCTCTGCCACAGGTACCCAGCTTTGCCATTGAGCCACGTAATAGCCGTAGATAATTGGTAAAGTGGTTAAGTGTGGGCCTGTTGCACTTTGTATCGAAACCAGGCTTAGAGGTCATGGTAGTTTATGTTTTCATCAGTGATTTTGATGGCTGGTATTAAGCATACTTACTTAATTTATGGGTGAAATTTAATTAAGGAAAATGTAACGGTACCTCCCCTGGGAAGATATTCAAGGATTTAGATTATCCTGACAATTAAGAGAAATTAGGAATTTATGAGTACATATGTAAGCGGTAGATTTTAGACAGTCTGGAACTGTAACCATGAGAAAGGATTTGAGTTTTGTAGGTTCATAAGTGAGCACTCATCAGCAGTAAATATGAAAATGAGGGGGTTTGGCACTTAAGATAAAACTTGAGAATTTTAAACATGGATCAGTTAGATTCAACTGGAAGAACTAAGCACTTCTAGACCATTAGATGTGGGTCTGGTCCTGGCGGACCGGGCATTACCTTTCTAGTCAGCTATACTCAGTCTGGTTCTTTCATTTTGTCTCAAGTCTTAAGTTTTGTTTCCTTTTTTTACAAAATGGGAAAGTTCTCCATTGTGAAAGTATAATATTCTGAGCAATACTGAGGTGTTCCCGGCAGAAACTGGCCATCACGTATTTGCCCACTTTGCAGAGCTGTGCTGTGGTGGCGGTTATATCTTTTTACAGAATCTGCAGTGCCTTTCTGAGCTGTATGAAAATACGTGTGTATATGTTAAAATGTAATTTTTTTAAAAAGTTTGAGAGAGAGGATGTGTGCGTGTGCATGAACTGGGGAGGGGCAGAGAGAGAGAGAGAGAGAATCCCAAGTGGGCTCTGTGCTGTCAGCGCAGGGCTCGAACACACAAATTGTAACATCATGACCTGAGCCAAAATCAAGAGTCAGATGCTTAATCGACTGAGCCACCCAGGCGCCCCAAGATACATGTTTTTAAAGTCAGGGATTCCAGCATGCACCTGCCTACCCCATAACTGCACTCCTCCTCTACTCAGGATTACTTCCTCCTCACCTACAGATGTGCTCCCCTCTGCTGCCACTCTTGCCCAGAGCCCCAGTGTGGGAGCCTCCGGGGTTGGGTCTCCAGTAAATGGGGGAGGGAACTGAGTGCTCATTATTAGTGGAGTGACCCTTGCTTAGGGACAGGGCTTATAGACCAGGACTCGGGGACTCAAGGCAATCTCCCCTCGCCCTCTCTCCTCCCACCCACCCTTAACACCTCCTGAGGCACACGCACCATGGAAGATGACAGCACTGTTGTTGGTTTGCTGCCTGCGGGAGTGCATTGCTGACACATGTTTACAAGGAAGCTTCAGATGAAAAGCTAAAGAGGAGTGAGACTTAGCCTGGACTCACCCTGAACCCCCGAGGTTCATCAGTCCGCCTCCCATGACTTCAGGACAGTGTGCTTCTGGCCGGTGGGCTTCATTTTTCCTTCCTCTGGTGTTTGGATATCAAGTAGACATTCAGAGTATTACTAACAGTGAGGGCCTTGCATAAGTCACCTTCCACTTTCATGACTAGCACCATGCATTACTTTCTTATTTATCTTTAAAAGATCTTATTTTTAAGTAATCTCTACACCCAACAGGGGGTTGAACTAACAACCCCGAGATCAAGAGTCACACGGCTCCTCTAACAGCCAGCTGAGCACCCCACTTTCTGATTTATTTTGGTTTATTTCTGCTGTGTGATACAGTTTGGCCCTTTTGCATTAATGCGCTTTTGGGTTCGTCTTAGGGCAGTTGGTATGCTGTAGAATTGAGACATGGTTTGGAATTTTCTTGGGCTTCTTTGAGGGCAGAATTTTATCCTGGGGTAGTTCAGATGTTGTAATTATTCCCTTCTGATAACGTTTGTCTCTGATATACAGAGGAGCTTCCGGAGAAAGATTAAGTGATGAATGAACTTGGTCACCTTCTGTCTCTACTGAATTTCTATAAAAATGCATGAGTTGCCTTTCTGGGTAACTTGACTGACTCTGCCTGCCCCCAGAGCAGAGCTTTTTGAGGTGTGTGCACTGCCTTTAGGTTACTTCACACTGCCAGGCCCTTCTTAGAGCCCATGCTGCTGTTCCTTGGAAGACAGAGCACAGGTTAGAATGGTTTGCGATTCTACTAGTACAAAAAGATCGTGCTGTCTTACTGTTAATCAGTGAGTTAGAAGTAAATATGGAGAACCAATAATGGAAAAGAAACAAAGTGCTTCCTAGAGCTAAAAAATGGGTTTGATAAACACTGTGACCTGCTCCTGGCCCCGCTGTGTTTTATAATTAAGTTTGAAAAGGGATATATAACAACGTGGTTTTGGGGGAATTTCTTAGATACTTGAATTTTGATGACTAAAAATAATATTATGGCACGTCCTTTAAGTAGAAGCTGGCTTCCAGAATTTTTGGGACCGCTGGGTAACTGAGATAGGCTGTGCTGGCTCAGGGGTCAGTGCGGGATTTGAGGTAATCACATGATAGATGATTTGGGCGTGGGGTAAAGAGGAAACGAGGATACAGTCAGAATTGCTCCACTGTTTCCAGCCGTTTCCTTTCCCTATAGCGTGTAGGGAAATACGGCACATTTGACAAATGCATAAGTGTTTGCAAATCTTGTTTTCATTTTAAAGGTGATCCTTGGGTTTTGTTTTTATGTTTTTGTTATTTTTATTTTTGAGACAGAGTGTGAGCGGGGGAGGAACAGAGAGAGGGAGACACAGACTCCGAAACAGGCTCCAGGCTCTGAGCTGTCAGCACAGAGCCCGACGTGGGACTCGAACCCACAAACTGTGAGATCATGACCTGAGCCAACGTTGGATGCTTAAACAATTGAGCCACTCAGGCGCCCCAGTGTTTTACAAATCTTGAAGTCGGATGCTCCACACAGAAATAATTAGACCTCTATGAGAAAGTCAGGGAAAAGAGAGCCCTTTACTAATCACGCAGTAAAGACACGCTCCTTTGTCAGATACAGAGTCACGTGGAGAGCGCACCTGCGGTGGAAGGAGGCCCGACCAGGAGCCAGGAGGACTGCGCCCCCAGTGTGGCTCTGCCCTGTCTGTGTCACTTGGAACACGTCATCCGCTCCCTCTGTTTCAGTTTGTGACTGACCTTGCTCAGGAGACACGCAGTGCTTTGAAAGGTATACACGCCCTTTACAAGGATGTAAGAATGCCAGATGTGTGTGCGTGTACTTGTTTTTAAGCCACCAACCGTGTTTACACTGGCCCTATTATAGCTGCCTTCTCTGCATTACTGTGTTTCTATTCTGGGGTTTTCTCTTTCATTGCTGATTTGAAATAGCAAAGAATGTAAGAAGCTGGCTTATAAGACGGTCGATAGCTGCTAACAAGGACTTCAGGAAAGGGTGGTGTGGGCAAGTGGGGCAGGAGCCGATGGCACGTTTGGGCCTCAGGTCGAGGAGTGAGTTCTGTACTCTGCAAGCCAGAAATGGGGGGTACCAAGCCAACTCAGCTGGCTGCTGGTGTCTGGGATGGTGCTGGGGCGAATTTTCCTAGGACTTCGATGCCTGCCCTGCCTTGGCCTTTATCTTTGCTTGTAAATGTTAAATGCCTGTGGGTTAGTGCCTGCTTTTAATAAGGCAGACGTGAGTGTTACTTGAAAGGTATTTTTGTACTTACGTATCAGGCTTCTATTTTGTTTGTTTATTTATATTTTTATTTACTTAATGTTTATTAATTTTGAGAGAGAGAGAGAGAGAGAGTGAGTGAGTGAGTGAGTGAGTGAGGGGAGGGGCAGAGAGCGAGGAGACAGAATCCAAAACGGGTTCCAGGCTCCGAGCTGTCAGCACAGAGCTTGACGCGGGGCTCGAACTCACGAACTGCGAGGTCATGCAAGGTCATGACCTGAGCCGAAGTGGATGCTTAACTGAGCCACCCAGGCGCCCCAGGCTTATATTTTAAATTTCAGTTCGTGGCTTGAGTGCTTTAGTGATACTAGTAAGACTTGTTTGTTTTTGTAAGATAATGGAAGTTTGTGTTCAGATGCGGCACTAGGTTTGTTTAGGCCAGGACTTTGAACACCTTGGCAGGATTCGGTACCCAAAATGTGAGTTCTGACAGATCATGGGGAGTGTTTTCTTGAACACTACATTCATATTAATTTTACTTGTCCTTTTAATTTATATTTTCTTTATTAAAAGTTTATTATTTTGTGCGCAAGAGAACCAGCAGGGAAGGGACAGAGATAGAGGGGGACAGAGGATCCGAACAGGCTCTGCACTGACGGGGCTGACAGCGCATATCCGGATGTAGGGCTCAGAGTCAAGAACCATGAGTTGAACGAAGTCAGATGCTCAACTGACTGAGCCACCCAGGCGCCTCTTGTGGTTGCGAATTTCTTTTTCTTTTTTTATTTCTTTTTATTTTTTTTTAATGTTTATTTATTTTGAGAGAGAGCGAGAAAGCATGAGCTGGGGACGGGCAGAGGGAGAGAGAGGGCGACACAAAATCTGAAGCAGGCTCCAGGCTTTGAGCCAGCAGCACAGAGCCCGATGGGCTTGAACTCACGACCCGTGAGATCATGACCTGAGCCGAAGTCGGACGCGCAGCCAACTGAGCCACCCACGCGTCCCTGAATTTCTTAAGGAGACTTTCTTTTTTGTATATTCTGCAGGAATAGGCACACATTTGTTACCTACACATAACTGTTACAGCTTAGTTCCTACCCCTACTACTTGGCAGGGTGAATGAGACAAAGTCATTCCCTCTGTCAAGCAGTGTCCAGTCCTTGTCAGGGGGCAGGCCTGCATCACGAGCTCATCCTGGGCCTCCTCGGCCGGCTGTCATGCCCACTGTGTGTCTGACTCCACCACCGGGACAGGCTCCGGTCCTGACCTAGAGGAGCTGGGTGCCTGCCTTTGGAGACGTACTTGACCGCAGGCAGCCGCAAGTGTGCCGGGAGGCTTCGAAGGAGTTGTGCGGGGCTGTCCCCAAGCTCCCAGACTGCGGCTGAGCTGAGTGTTGTCCACACCGGTGCGCCTGTGCGGTGATGGTGATTTGAATGGGTGCAGAGGCTCTTCCTGTCCTAGTGCAGAGGCGGCTGGTGAGGGATTGTCTGACCCCCATTCCTCTCCGCAGCTCTGCCACTTGCCCTGAGCTCTGGCAGGGTTGGGAAGTGGGCGGGGCCCAGGGACTCCCCTGGAGGGAGGGCTCACAGGGTTTGCTTCAGGGTAGGGGCTGCAGCAAGGGCTTCGAGGGTGGGGCAGATGGTGCGTTTCAGGGTTCTCTGTTTTCAGTACAGTGCTCTTAGGAAAGGAGGCTTCTATTTTCATTTAAACAGATAAAAATGTTACCTCTTTAAAGAAAATACTAGCTAAATGGTGGTCTGGGCAGTGAGTGCATGGTTATGGCGAACACTTAGGAATTTGGCACCCGGACTGTGAACTGGGCCAGCACTGGCTGGGTGGGGCGGTGGGTCTTGGCAGTTCCTTTAGGGACATAGAATAGAAAACACTGGTGTGTCACATATACTGTATGGAAATACTGTCTCTGAACATTTGTGTTTTGCTTGGGTATGCTGTGTCCTGGTCGAGGGGTGAATTGTGTTTCCCACCATGGGTTGTGTTTAGAAAAGTGTGAGAACTCCTGGCCCGAATGACCTTGAAGGGACTTTCCACCTCTTGAGATTCTGTTTTGCTTTATTTTTTTCAGTGACTTCATTGAATGCCTAGCTCGTGCCGGGGCCTGGGCTAGGATGCCGAGTGGAGGTCAGACACTCAAGCCCTGTCCTTAGGGAGACTTTGCCGTGTATGAGAAGCCAGTTTTTTTAAACCAGTTATTGTGTCTGTCCCACTGATTCTGAGAGGTACGGTATTTTACAGCTCTGGAATGGGACGTGCGATGGGCACAGGCAGCAGTCCTAACGAGTTAGAACTCCCGGCCCCTGGGGGCACCTGGCCCATCGTTGTCCACACTGCTGTCAGGTTAGTTGAGTTGTGTGTATTGTTGATACTAAAAATAAGTGCAATTGGTGTTGGAATGTCTTTGGAAAAATTACGCCGAGATTCCACCTGGATGTGGAGCGCTCTTGTGTGCGGCGCCCGCGCTCCCGGCGATGAGACGCGTGGCTGGCACTGGTCGAGTGAGGGCAGGTCTGTGTTTCTCTCACAGCAACGACTGGGTGCTTCATGGAGCCTCAGGAAGGATGAAACCCATTAACAGATGAAGCTTTGCTGTGCCTTGTCACAGCCAGGACTGTCACAGCCAGGACTGCCACCGAAGACCAGAGGAAACAGCCGCTTCCTCTGGAATAGACGAGAGACGCAGAGGCTCACGTGACCAGCTTTCACATGCCTCGGGACTGTCACGGGGTACGGTGGCGTCTGACTAGTAGCCATGTCCTTGATGGAATTGTAAGACAGATGAAGCGTATTAGGTGATGTTAGAAGTGTCACAGGAGTGAGCGGGAGGCAGAGTGGGGGCCTGAGGAAAGAGCGATCACCTTGGCCCTGGGGAGTCCTCTTGCCTTCTGAGGGAACAGACTCCCGACCTGGGTTCTGGGTGCGGAGTTAGGAGCTGACCACGTGGACAGAATTGTAGAGGCGCCTAAGCCTGCAGGGGAGCCAAGGGTCGGGCAGGGTGGGGGAAGAGGACAGTGTGGGTGAAAGTTCAGGAGGTGGCAGGTGCTGGAGAGAGGGTGGGGCTGGGGGCCTCCGGGGGGCACTGAGGATGGAGAGAGGACTGACAGCAGTTGCAGAATCATTCTCGTGTAGGCATTGGTTGGTGTGTGACAGGATATTTTACGAGTGAAAACGCACAGCCTGGTCTGTAGTACAGAAAGGCAAGCCTGGCAGAGATGGCTGGGGAGGCTGTCTCAGTGGGCAGGAGGTGCCGGGCCCTGTTGGGGGGCTGGCCTCAGGCGAGAAGAATCCAGTGCATGCAGTCCCGGCAAGCGTGTGGGGTAAGCAGTCAAGGGGTCTGTGGGCCTGCCCGCTGCTTTGTTAGGAGGAGGGAGAGGGGGCGTGAAGAGGGTTCATGAGGCTGCACAAAGCCCCTCGGATTTGGACGCCCAGCTTTGTTCATGCCACGGTCTGCAGCAGTTTCCTAGGCACCACTGTTGGCCTTCAGAAATGCTGGCTCAGCCATCGACAGGGGACCTCACGGGAGCAAAGACCAGGGAGTTGGTGGGGTTGCCGGTGAGGGGCCACCCAAGGATGCTGTGTTAGTGAAGTACAGTGGGGGGGGGGGTTCAGGAGGAGGGGAGGTGTTTGGCGGCAGTGCGTGCAGATGTGGGCTGGAGGTGGGTGGGGAGGGAGGTTTGTGTCTGGACAGCTGGATGTGCCCTTCATGTGGGGGCAGCACAGGCTGGGCTAGGGGAGGAGGAGGGTGATTCTTGTAGTGTCCTTGCCGGTGGGGCCTGGACTGTTGGTTGGACCTTGTGTCGGTCCTCCCGTGCTCTGCTGAAGCCTTAACTAAGATCCAGTCCAGAAGGGAGAGGCTGCCATCCCGTCCACAGGTGCAGAAAGGGCAGTTTAGTGAGAGAGCCGCGGCTGACCGGTTGGCTGGGACTGCTGGGCGGGGGTGGGGAGGCATCTGGCAGGTGCGTGCGGGGTGGAGCTGATCTCTGGACTCTGGAGTGGAGCAGGAGGGGGAAGCTGACTATGTGGGCAGGAGTGTGTATGTGAGGCCCAGTGGGTGCCTTTTGGGCAGGGCACTGATGCTGGGAGTTGCTTACATGGGCCGTGGCTTGGAACGTTCTTCTGGTGCACGTACTAGGGCTCTGGCAGCCAGAACCTCCCCTCTCCCCCCTCCCCCTTTAAAGTTTATTTATTTTGAGAGAGAGGGCGGGGGAAGGGGAGGAGCAGAGAGAGAGGGAGAGACAGAATCCCAAGCAGATTCCATGCCGTCTGCATAGAGCCCGACTTGGATGCACAGCCGACTGAGCCCCCAGGCGCCCCAGAACCTCACCTCTTTTCACGTTGTAAGCTTTCTCCTTATGCTCAACACTCATGTTTTCGTCCAGGCTTTAGGAGTCTGTTCAGAGCTCGTGTGTTAGATGTTTCCCAAATGATAATGTGCTGTACTAACCTCCATTGGGGCCTCCCAGTCTGGGAACAAGGCAAGGGGACAGCAGTCCCCAGAGAGCATCAGGGCAGCCTGGGGTCCTCTGCCCACTCCCCTCACCTCTCTGTCCCATTCTTTGAAAGCATACCCCACTAGGGGCTAATGATGGATTTCTTACATCTTGTATGAAAAGCAGTTAGAAAGAGGTCCTTTTTTGGGGCGCCTGGGTGGCTCAGCTGGCTAAGCATCCGACTTCAGCTCAGGTCATGATCTCACGATTCGTGGGTTCGAGTCCCACAACGGGCTCTGTGCAGACAGCTCAGAGCCTGGAGCCTGCTTCGGATTCTGTGTCTCCCTCTCTCTCGCTGCCCCTCCCTTGCTCACACTGTCTCTGTCTCTCAAAACACACACACACACACACACACACACACACACACACATTAAAAAAAAGAAGAGGTCCTTTTAAAATTACTATAAAATCGTAAAAGAGGGGCGCCTGGGTGGCTCAGTCAGCTAAGCATCCGACTTTGATTGAGGTCATGATCTCATGGTTGGTGAGCATCAGCCCCACATCGGGCTCCGTGCTGACAGCGTAGAGCCTGCTTGGGATTCTCTGTCCCTCCCCTGCTCGTGCACACACATGCGCTTTTTTTCTCCCTGAAAATAAACAAACATTTAAAATAAAAGAAAATTGTAAGACATGGGACCTTCAGGCAGTGGTTTTAAGTGGATCCTGTTAAGAATCAAACAAAACTTCATATTCTCTTTGCTGTTCGCTTGTTAAAGAACATACATGCTAGGCTGGTTTTTTTTTCAAATCTCTTTTACTTTAATGTTTAAAAAAACAAAAAACAACACCTCGTCCCTGATTTCACTCAGGAGGCTGCTGGGATACCAAAGGAAGGCGTGTGTGAGGACTGCGCTCAGGTCTGCAGCAGCGGGAACAGCCTGGCGGTATGGAGGGGCTGGGGTTATCACTTGGGGCACCTGTTCAGGCAGGGTTTGGGGTTGAGGGTGTGGGGCTCACACTGGGGCTCATGAAGGCAGCACCCGGGGCTCCGTGGAGATGGTCTCTTGGCTCCCCCGAGGCCCGGGGGGCTGCCTGGATTTGCCGTCACGGGTAGCTACAACCTCGCCATCTTTTGGAGCCTCCTCTGCTCCGTCAGCGGCTTCCCCTGATGACACCACGCGTTGTCCGTGGCAGCATCTGTGTGGTGCCTTTTCCCATTTCCCGTCCTGTTGGGTCCTTGCGCGGCCCTGTGTTCTACCAATGAGGCTCTTGTCGCCCTGGGTCAGAGGAGCTACGTCCTGGGAGATGGTCGCTTCAGTTTGTACTTTTCTGAGTCTGGGTGTGGGTGCTGCTGATGCCTCTGTAGGTTTGACTGTCCCGTTGGGACAAGGAACAGTGAGCCTGCCACTCGCTTGGCCTGGGTCTCCTTGAGGGAGGTGCGCGTCGAGTGGTGGAGTCTGTCACGTGGAGGTGCTGTGACGATCCCCTGAGGCCGGAGTGTTCGGGTTCTCCACTAGTGCCCAGCGCCGGGCAGGGCTGTCTGTGTTCCTTAAACAGAACGGCTTTGCTCCCCCCACTCCCGCAGTGCTTGGTTAATGCCACATCCACATAGCTCGTCTTCCTTTTACAAACAAGCCACACAGAGAGGGTCTGGGAAGGCATCAGCCGGGAACAGTTGCGTCTGTGAGCTGGGCCCTCCACGGGGAGATACGGGGCTCAGTAAGCTTGTGCCCCTGTCCCTGTGCCTGGCCCTGGCCTCAGAGGCCGGCAGGACTAGGTGCTTGTTGCACGGTAGGTGCTGTGTGCACTGAGTGGCTCAGGGTCCAGCAGGGTCGTGCGTGGTACTGTGTGCGCCCTTGCCAGCCCTGGGGCATTGTCCCCTGTGGGTTCCTTCCCTTCTTCAGACTCTGCTAGGCTCCCTGGGGCCAGTCGCTGATGCACCTCATGGAGACAGTAGCAAAAGAATAGGGTCTCTCAGTTGGTTCTTCGTAATTGATTTCTGTTTATAAGAATTTTAAAAGTAACCTTGCATACTAAGAAATCCCGAAGTGGTCCGTAATAATTTCAGATCTCCCGGCCTCATTTTATTTTTCCTGCTTTTGGGAGAAGAGGCAGTGGCTAAAAGCATGGTCCTCACCAGCTGGCTCTCCTGGTGCTCTTGGTCGAATCAGATCGTACGTGCAGTGCAGGGACGGACGGGTCTTGGGGAAGCAGTCCGTGAAGCTACTGATGCTGACAGCACGTGCCACCCCACACCCCTCCCCAAAGTAGGTCCTCCGAAGAAAGAACCTTTTCAGAAAGGTTCAGCTGCTTTGCTCAGCAAAGGTCTTTCATGCACAAGCCCATGAAATTCGGGAGAGCATCTATTCTGGGTTAGAATTCAGGGGGAAACTATAACTAGAGCATTCTCTGGGCACGAAAACTTATTTTCTTACTGATAAATTCTACTCACTGTCTTTTTGACGTGGGGGCTTTCAGTACAGTGTGTTGTTTATTCCACTTGTAATTTTAAAAATTGCACAGCAGTATCTGCTCTGGTTCTTGTTACTGTTTTAGGCAGGAGTATGAGAATCAGTTAACTACTTTTCCTTGGTAAAACATCTGTGTGTTATTGTTATTATTTTATTGTTTCTTTATTTTTTGAGGGGGTGGGGAGAGAGAATCCCAAGCAGGCTCCATGCCGACAGCAGCGAGCCCCATGTGGGGCTTGAACTCACAACTGTGAGATCATGACCTGAGCCGAAACCAAGAGTCGGATGGATGCTTAACTGACTGAGCCAGCCAGGTGCTCCCGTTATTGCTGATTAAAGATTTAAAGTTTCCATCAACTTAAAAAATTTTTTTTTTCAATGTTTATTTACTTTTGAGAGAGAGAGAGAGAGAGAGCGAGCGAGCGAGCGAGCGCACACTCGAGAGAGCAGGTGAGCAGGGGAGGGTCAGAAAGAGATGGAGACAGAATCTGAAGCAGCTCCAGGTTCTGAGCTGTCAGCACAGAGCCCGACGTGGGGCTCGAACCCACGAACCATGAGATCATGACCTGAGCCCCCTCAGGTGCCCCTAAAGTTTCCATCCACTTTTGTTCCACCCTTGATAGGTTTGAATGTTTTACTAAAACCATGTACCTGACCTTCAGGTTAACCGCTTGAGGTTGATCCCGTCCAACTTGACAGGGTGCTTTGTCCTCACACAGTGGCTGCACATCTGCACGATTCTGCTTCTGTCCTCTTTCAGGGACAGCTCGGCCTGTCCCTCAGCACGTGTGCAAACGTGTTTCTAGCCAGTGCTTTTTGCCCTCACTTCATCCATCTCGTGTGTATGTTTACATGTAAGAAGGGCTGTTCCTTCTAAGTACTGTCCCTAATAAATTGATTTCTCTTGCCTGCAAAACCTGGTTGAAAGGGCCCAACGGGCTTGGTGGCCTCTGGGTGGGGAGGGTGTTGTTTAAAGAATTTTCATGTGTGGCTGGCGTCCTTCTGCACGTGTGTTGACGCTCAGAGTACAGGGTGGTTCTGGGGGCGGGATGTGTGCCTTAGGACTTGGAGCGCTCTGTGTGTCTGTCACCTCGTCCCTGCCTGCACGGCCCCTGGTGCCTGGACTACAGGTACCTGTTTGTCTTTGCTGACTAAGATCAAGTCTAATTTGGAATTCTGAATGTTTGACGTATTTCCTGGTAGAGGAAGAATTCTCGTTTGTCTTTCTTGTGAAAGACGCAGAGAGACTGGATGTGGTGGTGAAGTGCTTCGTAACAGGGGTAGTGACAGTGACAGCCCGTTGGAAGGCGTGCTGGAGGCCTGTTGGAGGCTGGCCAGGAGTGCAGTGGCTGTGCAGGGGGCTGGCGGTGGGAGCCGGGGCACAGGGCCTGGGGAAGCTGCCAGAAGCACGGTATGTTGGGGACCAACCTGGACGTGCCCTCTGTGCATGTCTCCGTGAGGCATATAGGCACTCCTCTCCAGCTCAGACAGAAGCGCGTATAACGCCTGATCTTAGAGTTGTGAGTTCGAATCCCACGTTGGTCGTACGGGTGACTTAAAAGTTAAAAGAAAAAAATAAAGAAGTGCGTCTTAGATTTGTAAAACCACTCCTGAATGACACAGGCCAGTGAGGTAAAAAGCCGATTTGGCCTACAACCTTGAGGAATTGGGAGGGAGACCGAGATGGAGACAAAACCAATGTGTCTGCATGAGCTGTTTCTAGGGACAAGGTTACAGAACTTTCTTTACTCAAGATCACTTTTGAGCAAAACTCTTTGCAGAGGAAGAATTTTAATCTCTTGTTAATAAGCAGCTTTCTGAGATAGAGCTTCTTAAGTGTGATTTAGATAGGCACTACTCCATCACATCCCAAAACTTAGGTTTTAATTATGATTTATTTACTTTTTAAAAATGTTTATTTATTTTGAGAGAGAGAGAAAGAGAGAGATAGTGAGCAGGGGAGGGGCAGAGAGAGGGAGAGAATCCCAACCAGGCTCTCTAGAGCCTGACACGGTGCTCGAACCCACGAACTGTGAGATCATGACCTGAGCTGAAACCAAGAGTCAGACACTTAACTGACTGAGCCCCCCAGCTGCCCCGTTAATTATGCTTTAAACAGTTTCGAAGACGATGCAGAATACTGAGTGTTAGTCCTCAGGGCGGAGAGTATAGATGTACCCTGGTGTGTGTTTCGAAGGGCCACCGCCTGTGGGTGTCACCCCTGCCCCTGCAGGGCTTTCTTGCTCCCCGTGTCTGTTAGTGACGGTTGGGCTCCTGTGCTCGATGATTCCTGTACCCTGTGTCCTGGGCACTCACTGTCACATCACGGGCACTGCACACCTGTCTGACTCTTCCCATGTTGGCGAGTTAATGCTTCTTTTAAAAAGTATGTATTTTTTCGGGGCGCCTGGGTGGCTCAGTCGGTTAAGTGTCCGACTTCAGCTCAGGTCATGAACTCACGGTCCATGAGTTCAGGTCCTGCATTGGTCTCTGTGCTGACAGCTCAGAGCCTGGAGCTGCTTCGGACTTCGTGTCTCCCCCTCTCTCTGCCCCTCCCCCACTCACGTTCTGTCTCTGTCTCTCAAAAATAAATAAACGTTAAAAAATATACTTTTTCTAGGATCTTGGTCATGGCTGATGTTGATTTTACTTCTAGTGCAAGGATTTTTAACTTTTAGACTTTCAAAAAATGTTTATTTTAAGTTAAAAAAATTTTTAATGTTCATTTATTTTTGAGAGAGACAGAGAGAGTGCAAGTGGGGGAGGGGCAGAGAGAGAGAGACAGACAGACAGACAGACAGACAGACAGACAGACAATCTGAAGCAGGCTCCAGGCTCCAAGCTGTCAGCACAGAGCCCGACTCGGGGCCCGAACCCAGAAACCGTGAGATCATGACCTGAGCTGAAGTGGGACGCTTAACCGACTGAGCCACCCAGGTGCCCCTATTTATTTATTTTTGAGGGAGAGAGAGCCAGCGCGTGTGCACAAGTGGGGGAGGGGCAGAATCCAGAGCAGGCTCCAGGCTCTGAGCTACCAGCACAGAGTCTAACATGGGGCTCGAACTCACAAAATGACCTGAGCTGAAGTGGGATGCTTAGCTCACTGAAGTACCCAGGTGCCCTTAACTTTTTTTAGACTCGTAATTTGTAGTTGTTTAGAATAGACTGTTATGAAGTCTGTCGGCAGATACACCATCAGGCTCAGATCTTGGATGCTTTGAGGAGAGCTTTTTACAAGGAGAACCTATGAAGGCAGCTTTCTGTGAGGGGCTGCAATTGGCTGGTGCCATGGGGTCACTGTGGCAGCCCGAGGTCCCCAAGATTGCTGCAAAGGCCTCCTCTGCTTAACTGTGCAGGGCAGGGTTAATTTTTTCAATTCAGGTTTGCACATCTTTGAAACAGTTTTTTTTTATGACTGCATTTGTAATTGGATGGCAGAATGTATTCTGACCTTGGATTTGTAAGTTTTTTTTAAAGAAAAGTCTGTAATATAGCCTGTTTTGAGAATTTCTTTAGTTTCTTTAGAATGAAAGTTCATTTAGATATTTTAGGATGTCCCCCCAGAGAATTTTTAACACATGCATAGTGTAGGAAACTTTTATTTGAAAAAAAAATTTTAATGTTTGTTTATTTATTTAAAAAATTTAAATATTTATTTATATTTGAGAGAGAGAGAGAGAGACAGACAGACAGACAGTCAGTGCATGAACAGGGGAGGGGCAGAGAGAGAGGGAGACACAGAATCCGAAGCAGGCTCCAGGCTCTGAGCTGTCAGCACGGACCTCGAGGTGGGGCTCAAACTCATGAATGGTGAGATCATGACCTGAGACTGAGCCACCCAGGTGCCCCCAATGTTTGTTTATTTCTGAGAGCAAGAGTGAGGGGAGGGGGAGGGATGGAGCAAGCAGGAGCAGGGGAAGAGCAGAGAGAGGAAGGCAGAAGATCTGAAGCAGGCTCTGCACTATTAGCAGAGAGCCTGATGCAGGTCTTGAAGTCACGAACCTTGAGATGATGACCAGAGCCGAAGTTGGACACTTAACAAGTTGAGTCACCCAGGGGCCCCTTAATTTTTTTAAAACTGTGATCTAAAATATAAACTCTTTTCCTTTTGCTTCAGCACATACACAGGCACACCGCGGTTCTACACTACACACATTGTGACACAGTCACAGACGTGCCTGTCACTGGCTTATATGGATTCCTTTTCTGCCCTGGCAGGACTGGCCCGGGTGCTGGGTGCAACTCTCAGCTCCCAAAGGTGGATGTCCCCTTGTCCTGGCCCCTGCTGGATGAGGCCAGGACAGTTTCTGCAGCCTCTCAGGGCCTTTGCCCACATGGCTGGATCGGACTTTTTGGCCGTTTGTTTGTGCTCAACGTTGTCTGGTGGTTCCCTTTTCCTGGGTAAGATGTTCATTGTTCAGTAACCACACACTGAATTCTTTGGAGGAAGCCTGTTGGTGTGAATCATTCCATTGTCCTCTTGAAGAATGGAGAGTAAAAAGAGGTGGGGACAGTGGTTTGGGACAGAACGCTAGAAGTGAGGGGGACTGTGGTTTTAGACCTTGGGCGCGGTGTGCACTCCTTCCCTGTGCGCCTCCTGCTGTTTGTCAGGCTCCCCACGGAGCACGGGGTTAAAACGGCACATGGTGGTTCAGCTCCCAGGCCCAGGAGATGGCTCCCATGCCATCTGATGGGGTAGTGTGTCCAGAAAGCTGCGCGTAGAGTGGAGTGGGGCCTTACCTTCTGGAGGCTGGCCATCCAGTCTAGACCCTGACTGAGTTCTGTTTGTGAGCATTTAGCTTCCAGCCAGGTCCATACGTGATCACTTAGAGTGGAGACAGTTCACAGGGGTCTGAGGCTTACAGAGGTGCGTGTAGTGCACCTCTGGAGTTGCGTGTGAGCTGTGCATGCACTGAGTAGAACAAGCTTTTCTTTGTTGCTTGTGTGGTCATAGTCACAGCCCTGGGTGCTGAGGCTCTTTCCTGTAGTTTCCAATTTATCCTCAACATCACATTGCTTCTTACCCTCATGCCTGAGCCCCTGTTCTAGTAGAGAACTTTGTTACCTGGTTTTCCCTTTGTTGCAGTTTTTAGGGTATATTTGATTTTCTTTCTCTACTAGTAAAAGCAGTAACTTTGTGTCGCTGGCTTGGGAAGTCTTTGTATACATGCATACTTATTTAATTGCACTTTGCAAATACCATGTTTTTTACCAATTGAAGATTCTGGCAACCCTGCGTGGAGCAAGCCTACCGGTGCCATTTTTCTAACAGAATTTCCTCACCTCGTGTCTGTGTCACATTTTGGTAATTCTTACAATATTTCAAACATTTTCACGATTTTTGTTGCTGTAGTTGCAGTGACCTGTGGTCAGTGATCTTTGGTGTTAGTGTTGTGACTATTTTGCAGTGCTAGGAACCGTGCCTTGGAAGACCGAGAAGTTAGTTGATAAATGTGTGTTCTGACTGCTCCGCTGCCCAGCCAGTCTCCCGTCTCTCTCTCTCCCCTCAGGCCTCCCCGTCTTTCCCGAGACATGATGTTACTGAAATTAGCCCAGTTAGTACCTGCAATGGCCTCTCCGTGTGTGTGTGTGTGTGTGTGTGTGTGTGTGTGTGTGTGTGTGAAAGGAAGAGTCTCAGGTCTCTCACTTTGAATAAAAAGCTAGGAATGACCAAGCTTAGTGAACGAGGAAGGCTTTCAGAAGCTGAGCCAGACCGGGAACTAGGCCTCTCGCACCAAACATCAGCCGAGTTGTGAACACAACGGAAAAGTTCCTGAAGGAATGAAAAGTGCTACTGCAGTGAGCCCACGAATGATAAGAAAAGCACCACAGCCTTGTTGCTGCTATGGAGACAGTGTTAGTGGCCAGGAGAGAAGTCTGACCCAGCCAGATACTCCTGTAAGCCAGAACCTAGTCCAGAGCAGGGCCCTGACTCTTCAGTTCCATGAAGGCCGAGAGAGGTGAGGAAGCTGCGGGAGGAAAGTTTCAAGGCAACGGAGAGTGAGGTCTGAGGAGAGAAGCCTTCTCCACAGCGTGAAGGTGCACAGCGATGTAGAGGTGCATGTGCTGGTACCGGAGTCGGAGCAAATGATCCAGGAGGTCTAGCTGAGACCAGTAGCGAAGGTGGCTGGCTGCAGTAAACAGCAGGTTTTCAGTGTAGACGAAGCAGCCCTCTGCCATCTAGGTCTCTCATAGCTGGAGAGGGGAGCTCAGTGCCTGGCTTCCAAGCCTGCGACTACAGGCTGACCCTCTTGTTAGGTGACCTGAAGTAGAAGCCAGGGCTCATCGACCGTTCCCTGAGTCCTGGGGACAGTCCCTCACGAATTGTGCTCTGTAAATGGAACAGCGAAGCCTGGATGACAGCACATCTGTTTACAGCATGGTTTACTGAATAGTTTAAGCCCCTGTTGAGACCTGCTCAGGAAAAAAAGATTCTTTTCAAAATAGGAAAACTGACTGACAATGTACCTGGTCATCCCAGGAGCTCTGATGGAGACGTACAAGGAGATCGATGTTTTCGTGGAGGATTCCGAAGGGTTCCGGGCTTTAGTGGAGGAAGTCCCTGCAGATGACAGGACACCAGAGAACTGGGATTAGAAGTGGGGCCCAAAGATGGGACCAAGTTGCGCGATCTCATGATAAAACTTGAACAGAGGAGGAGTTGCTTCTAATGGAGGAGCAAAGAAAGTGGCCTCTTGGGATTGAATCCAGTCCTGGTGGGGCTGCCGGGAAGGTAGTGGAAATGACGACAGGGTTTGGAGCGTTAAACAAACTTAGTTGATAGAGCAGCAGGGTTTTTGAGAGGTTTGACTCGGTCTCTCGTGGGCATAGCGGGCAGCATCGCCTGCTGCAGAGAAATGGTCCGTGCAAGGAGTCGTCGGTTGATGCGTGAAGGTAAGGTTCTGTTGTGATGTTCACCTCTCTGGTGACCAGGACACGAGTCCTTTTGAAGGGGCTGTGCCAGCTTTGCAGGACACATCTTCCAGATGCGGCATCGTGACCCACTGTGTCTTGGTTAAGCAATTCTTCCCTATCCCAAGGACATAAAGATAGCTTCCGTTGCCTTCTGAAAATTGTGTACTTACTGCCTTTAATCTTTCCCAGGTTAGTGTCTGTGTACGGTGTGAGGTAAGGAGCCAGCTGTCACAGTTTCCATGCGGACGGGACTCAGGCCTCATCCCCTGAGTAGACCTCTCTTTCCTGGCAGACCTGCAGTGCTGTCTGTCGTGAGCAAGGGCTGCCTGTGTGCCCGCATGGTTGGGGCTCTGCTGTGTGACACTCACCTGTCTTCATGTGTTGTAACTGGTGGTTGCTGGTGCCTAGAAATGCAACTGACCTGTGCATGTTCATTTCATATTTTGTGTCCAGGAACCTCTCTTTCTACAGATGAGAAAATGAAGGATGACGCAGGCTGTTAGAATGTGGGCAGGTCACTCCCAGTGAACAGGGGCGCGGTTATAATTTTGACCTGGGCTGTCAGACTCTGTCGTCTCTGGTCTTAGCTTGCAGCACGTTGATCCTCAGGAAAATACCCTGGCCACAGCATGACCATGCGCTGTGGCGGCCAATCGCAGCAGGGCACAGAGGGCACAGAAGGGAAGAGACACACGGGAAGTGTGGAGGTGTGGCCAGGACAAGGAGTCGGCGAGGCCTGGGTCTGAGTGCTCGAGTTTGACATGCCAGTTAGATACGCCCCCATGAAGCTGTGTCACAGGAGTGACACAAGAGATGGCCAGACTTGAGGTCTAAGATTTGGGGGGGCTGTTGATTCAGAGGTGGCAGTGGCCGTGGGAGGTTAGTGGGCACCAGGCGTGGGAGGAGGAGGTGTCGGCGGAGTGGACAGCGTAGAGCAGGGGCGCTGCAGGAGGGGGTGACAGCCTCTGTGGCCCTGCTGGTTGTTGCAAACGTCAGAGGGAAGGAATCAGGTGTTAAGGCAAACATGTTGGCTTGTTTTGCAGCTTTTCACTTTTATTCTGTTGTAGGGCACGTAAGCACCTTCCTTAACTCATGGTATGAGAGCTGAGTCTCGACCTCCACACAGTTTATAAATGGGGAGTTCTTAGTTTAGAAACAAGATTTGCCCTAAGGTTTTTTTGTTTTTTGTTTTTTTGGTTTTTTTTGGTCCTGTGTCTTTAATTACGGGCTTCTCCTCAAGGAATCCAACATAGTTTATGTCACCATTTTAAAAATGGTAGCCTACAAGTTGAGTTAGATTTGCATAGATATGAGTTTTGTTTACGCTGTTCCTTTCTTGCATGTCAGTTTTAGGAACCTGGGGACGAGTGCTCAGTTTACTGACTGTTACCATCTTTGGTTTAAAAAAAAAACAAAACCTTTTTTTAATGTTTGTTTATTTTTGAGAGACAGAGAGACAGAGCATGAGCAGGGGGAGGAGCAGAGAGAGGGAGACACAGAATCGGAGGCAGGCTCCAGGCTCCGAGCTGTCAGCACAGAGCCCGATGCGGGGCTCGAACCCACAAACCTTTAGATCATGACTTAAGCTGAAGTTGGACGCGTTACCGACTGAGTCACCGAGGCGCCCTGCCATCTTTGGTTTAAATGAAGTTACTTTGAGCTTCCCCACTTTCCAGTCCCCTCCCCCGTCTCTTTTAGGGTATGGTTGATAAATGTACATTAAACTCAGAATTTTGTTCAGTTAGAGTTAGCAAGTCAGTCAGTCCACGTAAGAGCAAAATAAAACTTCTTTTTTAAAGGAGTACCATTTGGGGCACCTGGGTGGCTCAGTCGGTTGAGCGTCAGACTTTGGGTCAGGTCATGATCTCATGGTTCATGAGGTCGAGGCCTGCGTCTGGCTCTGTGCTATCAGCGTGGAGCCCACTTTGGATCCTCTGTCTCCTTCTCTCTCTGTCCCTTCCCCACTTGGGCTCTCTCTTTCAAAGATAGATAAACCTTAAAAAAAAAAAAAAAGGTACCATTTTGAACCCATATTTCAGGATGTCTCAGTTGACAATTTGCTAATTACTTAAGTAATCATAGTAATTTAATTGAAACAGATAATGTGGTCCAAGCTTTCTGGTCTGCAAGCACCTTGCACTGAATAGGCAGCCTTGGAAATAATTCTTTATTTTAATTCTGAAGGAAGTCTGCTTAAAGGGATATTCTGATGGTCACTCCAGAAAGGAGGCTTTGGTTGCCCTGATGCTCATGCATTTGGATCTAAATTTTAGTTCCTCCTTTTCAGCCGCTTTCGTCTCACTCTTGCCGAGTGGCCATCCTGCTTTGTTCTCTCCTGACACCCAAGGCAGCTGTTGAGATTCCTGTCCATCATCTACCAGGAAAGAAACTTGAATTTTCGTGTTTTAATAGAGGAAAATTTCACTCCACTTTTCACAATGGAGAATCACCACCTTTGGTTGGGGTGTGTCCTGTCCGTTTGGGGGAGGATATGTGTGGATGTGCCAGTGTCTCTGCTTGGCAGCAAAATACATCATTGTAACGGTTCAGCTATGTTACTAGAATACAGTTGTCCTTCTGGAAATTTGAGGAGCTCTACCCATGAAGGGCATTGCTAGCGTATTGAATTAAATGCAGAAATGGAAGTGAGACAGACATGTTACTCCTTGAACTGATGAAATTGAAAGCATGTTGGGTTGTGAAGGGACGGTGACTGTGGGCCGGAGGGTGGACGCTGGGTCCCCAGCAGGTGTCCTGCCGAAGGGGAATCAGCACGCAGGGGGATCACCCGCCAGCTCACCTGCACGTGCCCTGCAGCCCCTTAGTTCTTGCACACACTGTGCAATCTTCAGGGTTGGACCCCACCCCCCCAAACCCCGGGCCCTAACAGTAGGAAACTCCTCACACATTCGATCACTAGAATCCAGAAGATTATGGAGTCTCCTCCTCAGATATCGTGTGTGGTGTGGTTGCGTGAGTCTGGTTTTGCCTGTCCGCATTCCACCCTTTATTTATAAATAAGGGTTTGATCCTGTCCATCAGAGCAGGCTTGGACCCAGGAGACCTCTGTCGTGGGGTGTGGAGGGCAGCAGAGGCCGCACGCCGCGTCAGGCCGTGAGCAGCCTGCTCCTCCCAGGACGGCACCTCGGTGGCTCTTCTCATGTCTCCGTCCCATTGCTTCCTCAGAGGAGCCTCTGCAGCTTCTTCCGGAGGGCAGGCGATCGAGAGCTCTCAAGTTGGAGGAGCACTGCTTTCTGCTGATTGTTTCTACAGTTGCATAGTTGGAGGTTTGGATGGGATAGTGGGACTAGGTCAGTGATTATTTATTAGATTTGCTAGGGAAGCGTTTCATAAAAATAACAGTTTACCATCCTCACCCCCAGAGACACAGACCCTGAAACGTCTCTGGGGGTAGAAATCTGGAGGAGGTAAATCACAGATGATTTAAGTCTCTGAGACTCAGCAGGTGTCTCCTTTCGTTTCAATGTCTGTTTCCATCTAGTGGGTGGGACAGGGCAGTGGGGGGTCTTACAATTCCTGGAAGCTTCTGCATTTGGAGGTCAGCGTCCTGTGTGGGTGTTTCCCCTCAGGCACTGTGCTTAAAGAAAAGAGCCAGTGAGCATTCCTGCGCTGTACTAATCCCAAACATCTCTCTGGCCCTTTTCCAAGTTTGGCTGTTTTCTGTGCCGTCCTTGTGGGCTGAGCACCCTCCCTCCCCATTCATCCCTGTCTCTTGCTTGAATTGGGACAAGTGAGCGATATAGATGTAGATAGATATATATTTTTTAATGTTTATTTTATTTTTGAGAGAGAGGGAGCACGAACAGGGGAGGAGCAGAGAGAGAGGGAGGCACAGAACCTGATGCAGGCTCCAGGCTCTGAGCTGTCAGCACAGAGCCTGACACGGGTCCTAAACTCATGAACCATGAGATCATAACCTGAGCCGAAACCAGGAGTCCGACGCTTAACAGACTGAGCCACCCAGGCACCTGTGATATTTCTTTTCCATTTGGTACTAATATATTTTGAAATCTTTGTAGGTGGTGGTAAGATGGAGGAGAAAAGTAGTTTGTAACTTGGCACATAGAAGGGTTTCTACACCGTCAGGAAGTGGTAACTCTAAAGGAGAAATTGGACACTTAAATTTACTAATTTGGGGCGCCTGGGTGGCTCAGTTGGTTAAGCGTCGGGTGTGTTCCGTGTGACCCTGTGACCCTGGGTATAGTGCTGGGTGCTCTTCAGGGACTTGGGAGGTAAGTGCCATGGTTGCCCCGTAGCATGAGTGGGAGGGGCACTTGGGGACGGCCTCCCGAGGCCAGCA
>CM053563.1:55942683-55969927 GCA_028646485.1 Cryptoprocta ferox | reverse complement strand
GGGGGGGGGGGGAGGGTGGTGGTGGTGGTGTGAGGGGTGGGGAAGAGGGAGACAGAGAATCCCATGCAGGCTCCATAGCTGTGAGCGCAGAGCCTAATGTGGGGCTCGAACCCACGAACTGTGAGATCATGAGCTGAGCCGAAATCAAGAGTCGGGCGCTTAACCGACTGAGCCACCCAGGCGCCCCTGTATGTATGTGTGTCTGGCGTCGTGATGTAAGATGTTTCTTACTCCGGGTTTGAAATTGGAACACTAACATACTACTTGTTAGCGCAGCGACTCCCGTAGGTACGAGAGAGGTGGTTCAGACATGGCAAGTTCTCTTCTCAGCGTGGGGGATGGGTTGCAGTAGAGATAACGAACTTGTCTTGATAATGTAAGTGAAGAAATACGGACACTCTTCCCAGGGCAGTGGGGAGGAGAGTGTGTTGAGAAGCTGGAAGTGACAGAACTTGGTCAGGTGACTTTTGAGAGAGAAGGGGACAACAGGTTTCTGGCTTGGAGGATTGTCTAGACAATGGCACCCGGACCCAGGGCAGGAAACACAGCAGTCACAGCCGACTTGGGGGCCCAGGTGTGCACTGTGCGGTGCCTGCGGGTGTGTCTGTGATACGGCTGGACTTTGAGAGCTCAGTGGGGAGCTCTGAGTTGGAGAGACGGAAGGCATTTAACAGCGTGGTCAGTGAAGCCACAGAGACAGACAGGATCGTCGGGGGGGGGGGACTACATTTAAAGGAGCAAGTGGAGGAGGGAATCTAGCTCGTGAAACAAAGCGTTAATAGGGTTAGGGAGATTGGTCCTCGTGAGCGTCAGCCCCACTCCTGGTGTAGAAGGAGGGTGGAGCCGGCCTGCCCTGATGTTTGAGGTCTGAGTCCCCTCCTGGAAGTGCCAGCATTGTGTCAGCCCGTGAGGCGGGGAGGGCTTCGTCGGTCACGGTCTTACACTGCCCCCCGAGGAGCCCTGTGTGCACGGGAGGTGGTGGTGGTGTGGCTGCCCTAGGGCCCGAGTTTGATCCTGATTTTGAGGCAAATGATTCAGCCTTTTAGAACCTGGTTTCTTATCAGAAAAACGGACAGGTACTGTTTCGGGAAGGTTGTCATGCGGCGAGTGAGGTGCTGGGAGGACGCAGCACAGGTTGGCGGCAGGACCCGCCGGGCCGCCGTCCTGCGCGTCAGAGCTCACGCGGGAGGGACCCGAGTGCACTGCAGTGTCGGGTTGCAGGCACTGGGACAAGCTTGCTTTCACTTGTCTTCTGGACTTCACCTTGGCTGCTCCAGAATTCTGTGAATAATTCCTAAGCACGAAGCAGACCTGAGTGGGAGTTCCTGGGGTTAGACATCGTGTTAACGGGAGGACGGAGTTGGGTGTGAACCCTGCTGGCCCGGGAGGCTTTGCCGGAAGCCTCGGATGGGGTTTGGAGCCCTTGCTGGCTCGCCACCTCTCACTCTCCCGTAGGTGCGGGGGCTGCACTCGTGGTCTGAAAGCAAGTCGCAGGAGAGGAGTCCCGTCAGCACAAGCTGACATGAAGATTTCTGGGTAGGGTGCCGGGGGGGCGGGGGGCTCAGTCCGTTACACGTCCTGACTCTTGATCTCAGCTCAGGTCATGATCTCACAGTTTGTGAGTACAGGCCCCGAGTTGGGCTCTGTGCTGACAGTGTGGAGCCTTCTTGGAGTTCTCTCTCCCTCTCTGTCCCTCCCCCATTCATGCTCCCCCCCCATAAATAAACTTAAAAACATTAAAAATGAAAAAGATTTCCATACAGAAATTGGAAAAGAGGGGCGCCTGAGTGGCTCAGTCAGTTGAGCGTCTGATTCTTGATGGCTCAGGTCCTGATCTCACGATTCATGAGTTCAAGCCCCTGTTTGGTATTTTCTCTCTCTCTCCCTCTCTTTCTCCCTCCCTCCCCCCCCCCCCCGTCTCTCTCTGTGTCTCGATCATAATAAACTTAAAAAGAAATTGGAAAAGATACCATGTAAAGAATAAACTCCCCTTTGTTTTTCTTAAGAAAGCAGTTTAATTGGTTCTGATGATGTCCCTCTCATTCCATGGGCTGGACCTCAGGAGAAATCCTGCTTCAGGATAGTGGGCACACCCCCCAGAGCTGGGGTCAGGGCTGCGGTGCAGAGCGCCTGATACTAGGTTACTCATTCCACAGATGCTTCCTGAGCTTTGTCCTCATTACACCAGACACCCGGCGGGACGCGGAGCCTGGGCACCGAGAACTGCCTGCTTCTGCTTGGCCTCAGTCCCGTGGGGCGGAGGTCATTCCTCACTGCCCTGCGCTGCCCCCACCCTTTTACACTGTGTCTGTTCCTTGTGTCCTAGAAGTTGAGCTGTACAAAGTACTGCAGTGGGTTCGTATTCTTGATGAAAAGAATACATTTAAGGAAAAGAGTGTATTTTTCTTTTTTAAGATTTTATTTTTAAGTAATCTCTGCATCCAATTTGGGGCTCAAACTCACAATAACCCTGAGATTAAGAGTCTCACGCTCCACTGACCCCCTTTGCGGGTATATTTTTAAAGGAAACAATGTTATGTTGCATATTGAAAAATCTTAAACTTTTAGAACTAAAGAGGTTTAGGGATTCTCAAATCTTAATCCCCTTGTTTCATTGGTTGATAGTCTGAGGAGTGCTTCTCTCTGGTACTTAAAAAATCACCCTTTTAGGAAAAAAGAAACCTAGAAAACTTTTATAGTTCTGTAAGTTGCACTAGATAGGATACCTTTTTAAAGGAAAGTATTTTTAAAAGATGTTTATTTCTTTATTTTTGACAGAGCAAGGGAGGGAGGGGCAGAGAGAGAGGGAGAAAAAATCCCAAGCAGGCTCTTTGCTGTCAGTGCAGAGCCCGGTACAGGGGCTCGAACCCACGCACCGTGAGATTATGACCTGAGCCGAAACCAAGAGTCAGACCCCTAACCGACTGACTCCCCCACCCCGCCCTCCGCCCCCGGCGCCCCTGGAGGACAGCATGTTGTAATTCCACGTGAATCTGTCCGTCTCTTCTTCCGTCCTGGCGTCCGGGAACATGGGTCTTTTTCCACTTAACGTTGGTCATCTTTAATTTCTTACGGCAGAGAGTTGTAGTTTTCAGCATGCAAGTCTCCTGCCTCTTTGGGTCAGTTTGTCCCTAAATACTTTATTCTTTTTGATGCTGTTGTAAATGACATTTTCCTCGTTTCCTTTTCAGAGTTTTCATTGCTAGTGCATAGAAATACAAGTGATTTTTTATATTATCTTGTATCCTGCAGCGTGTGTTTTTTTTTTTTTTTTTTTTGCTGTAATAGTGTTTTGTATATTCTTTGGGTTTTATGGTCCTTTTTCAAGGTGAATTTTCTAGCTGCATAGCCCCATTAGTTCAAGCTTTTGCTGTGTCTGGTGGAGGTGGGTTTGCGTTTCCTGTCTGTGCCCCTGATGTGGTTGGTATGTGGCTTCTGTTAAGGTCTGTCACTGCAAGTCTTGTCTGTCTCACGTGGGCTCCAGGGGTGGGAGGAGAGAGCACTTGTATCGAACGAGTGGAACTCGACCTGACTCTGCTCCTGTTCAGCGGAAGACAGGCTGGTGCCCAGTGTCCTGTAGTGTGTCCTCAGCTTGTTCGTTTTGTGGGACTGGAGCAGGGAAGTGCTGGGAGATTGCAAATGAGTAAGTGGTCGTTTTGTTGGGGCTTCACACCAATGAAGTGAAGGAGTCACCGCCCAGATTTCTGATATCTTCGTATTTCCATTGCCCGCGACCCTGTCATAAAATGGTGAGGTCAGCAGTGCACTCCAGAGATGGGCAGATACTGGCATATTCATGTTTCTTTTGAGTTTTGCCTTTAGAGTATGATGCTGATTTGGAATTCTGTGAGTTTGCTAAGAGCTGGAGATGCTGGCACTATTTCCTGACTTAGAACCTCAGAAAAGTCGTTTTATGTGTTCGTTAATCAGGATTTTAACGTGCGTGTGCGCGCGATGTCTAAAAGACTGTCCCTCGTGGTGGCGTACCATATTGAGGGTGAGCAGGGAGCTGGGGTGCCGGGGAACGCCTTGACTGACAGCGCAGGGTGGTGGTTGGTGGGCTCGGGGTTAGTCCTGCCTGGGGAGAGCCAGCGGGTTCGCACAGCGCGGTCCCGTCCACTTCCTGTGGTCGCGGGGGCCGTTCTCACAGCGCGCTCCCAGTCACTTTCTCTGCTTTGATTTCATGCTTTGATTCTCCCGATTTTGCAGAATTGCCCAGTTTTTGGTCTACAGGGTTTCGCTTTTTTGCTTTTCTTTATGGCTGTGCATCTGTTTATTTTAAAACTCATTTTCAGGGCGCCTGGGTGCCTCAGTCAGTTTAGCGTCAGACTCTTGATATCAGCTCACGTCACCACCTCATGGTTCTTGGTATTGAGCCCTGAGTCAGGCTGCACTGAGCGTGGAGCCTGCTTGAGATTCTCTCTCCCTCCCTCTCTCCCCCCCCCCTCTCTCTCTCAGCCCCTCCCCCAGTTGTGTGCTCTCATAATAAATAAATAAATAATAAAAGAATCTGTGTCATTTTTCCTACACAGACTGTACACATCCGACTTCAGCACTTGTGATTCTTGCCTTGTCCGTACTGCCTGTCCCAGTGGTGGGGACATCGCCCTGTTGCTTTAGATGGATTCTCCACGAGGCCACGTCATGGTGGCCTTGCCCTCAGACAGGGTGGGCCCCTGCCCCATCTGTTGAATGCTTCCTCTGCCTCTCCCAGTTGCCCACCAGCTGTGTGAGCACTGGCTTTTCACGTCTCCGCGGTCTTCGTCTGCACTCGGTCCTCTTCGTGTCCTTATTTCTGGGCAGGGCACGTGCTCTGTGAGCCCCGTGGCCGCAGGAGGTGTGGTCCCGGCACATCTCTGTTTGAGAATGGAGCCTGGCTGTCGTGGTGACGGCGGCTTCGGCGTGAACATGTGTGCTCCAGGAAGCTTTTTCCACGTCCGAGTGTTTCTTCCGTGTGTGCTCCTCAGAGATGGGGTTACTCTGTCAAATTCTGGAGGCTTTTAATTTGTGTTGTCTTCCAGAAGTAATTGGGTTAATTATCAAAGTATAAAGTATTTTCCTTTAGAATGACAGGACTTTTCGACCAGGATTTAGTCGAACTGGGTGCTCTTTCCAACTCTGAATTCCCTGCGTAACCGCAGACACCTAGACCTGATTTGGTTTCCTTATTCGTCAGATTGCAGTTGGATCTACAGCCCTCGTTCTCCGCCCTTCAGGGGGCTTGTGACAGTATCCAGAGCCGTTCTGATTGTCACAGCCGGGGGGGTGGGTACTGCTGGCATCTGGTGGGCCCAGGGTCAGGACTGCTAGGCAGCACCCCCCCCCCCCCCCCCAGTGCCCAGGACACAGAGGTGACCTAGCCTTGAATGCCAGTGCTGCTGAGTTTGTGACACCTTGGATTAAGAAAACCCCAATTTTCTTCACAACTGTAATGGTAGATACTCTTATTTGCTGTATTCCTGGTGTAGGCATTCATCATGCATTCTGTGTTCTGTAACTGTCTTTTTTTATGTTTATTTTATTTTTGAGAGAGAGAGCACAAACGGGAGGGACACACACACACACACACACACACACACACACTGAGAGAGTGAGAATCTGAAGCAGACTCCAAGCTCTGATCTGTTGGCACAGAGCCTGACACGACGAGCGGGGCTCGAAGCCACAAACCACGAGATCGTGACCTGAGCTGAAGTCGGACGCTTTACCAACTGAGCCCCCCGGGCACCCCCGTAACTGTCTTCATAAGAAAAGTGAAAAGCTTAATCACATACTTGTTGCTTTTCAGTAAAACCAAGCTGTGTGTTTCACTGGATCTGCTTTTCCTTGTTCGGGTTTACTAGTGCTTGAGGTGCGTGCTCGCTTTGAGAGACCCTGTGCAGGAGCACAGGGACGGGAAACCCTCACTCTGTCTTCGCAAACACGCCAGCTGCAGCCCTGGCGGGGACACCGCTTAGATCTCTAGCACCCTGAGGGCAGGGCTGGCATCCTGCTTCGTGTGAATGCCGGGTCTGAGACAGAGCCTTCTCCCTGCCTCCGTCCACCAGCGTGAGGCCCTTACTGACTCCATACTTCTGATGTGTTTGGAGACCGAAGAGAGTGTGATGTTCTGATGGGGTTGTGGAAAAAAGGTTGTGAATGAGTCGTGTTTTTTATTGTTGTTACTGTCTTGCTTTATTGTTGTAGGTCTCAGAGCCCCCCAGGAGATGATACAGTTTTATTGAGTCAGGTTTCCTCGGGATACTGTGCTGTGACCTCTCCTTCTCTTACTGGCAAGGACACAGTGGCCACTTGATCTATTTGCCAAGGTTGGGGCCTCCAGGTGGGGGCTGAACACGGGGTGGGGGGCATCAGGTGCTGTGGGAGGCCAGGGAGGCAGGTCGTCGGGGTTTTGTAACCCAATGGGAGAATTTACGTTTTCTTCTGACTGCGACGGGTCCACAGAAGACGCAGAATGCAGGACTTTGACAAAGGCTCAGTAATTGTGAGATTTCTGTCAAATTCCATGCAGAGAGAAGTCTGTGAATGGGTCCCTTCAAGGTCCCAGTCCTGAAGCCCCATCTCCAAGGAGACCCATAGGCCCCTGAGGGTTTTTGCCTTAACCTGCCTCTCTGGGTGCTGCTTTCCAGGACAAGCCACTGAGAACAGAGATTCCCCGCTTGGATAGTGCCCTGAAGCAAGTCGTCAAGTGTGAGCCCCTTTCCCGGCCCGTTCTCCTGCTGTGACCCACACCAGCCAGACACACATCTCAAAACCTTTGTTGTCTCTGTAGTGCAGTGACATGAAGGAAGGTGGTCTCGGAGTAAGTGGTTGCTCTGCCTGGAGAGACTGGGATTGGACACAGAGCCGAGGTAGAGACGTACGAGCTGATGTTACTCTCTCGTTTCAGAGCACACACAGCGCTGCTCGGGGACGTGCCCTGTTGGATTGCATACACAGTCTGCATCAGCATCAGCTTTCAGCTATGGAATCGGTAAATATTTTATTGCATTGCCATTCATCAGTTTGTTATTTTCCCTCGTTTGTGAGAAGTGGGATGAATCATGCTGGACTTCCACGGTGGCTTTCGTGGGCTTGATGGTGCTGGCCGAGTGTCTGGATCTCGTCCTGGAACTCACTTGGATGAGGGTGTCTCAGAGCCGTGGTGGTGAGCTGTGGGCTGATGAACGGCACTCTGGTGGCCCAGTGAGGCCGTCTGTGGAGCCCAGGCTGGTAGACTGGCCTGTGAAGGGGGTTTATTTCTGTTCAACCTCTTTATTTTTTTGATTGATTGATTGATTGATTGATTGAGAGCCTGAGCAGGAGAAAGGGGAAGAGGGTGGGGAAGAAAAGAGGGAGAGAATCTCAAGCAGCCTCCACACTGAGCACGGAGCCTGACGTGGGGCTCGATCCCACACTCCTGGGATCATGACCAAAGCTGAAATCAAGAGTAATGCTCACCAGACTGGGCCACCCAGGGGCCCCTGCTCAACCTCTTTATCTAAAGTGCTCTATGCTCAAGGGGTCTGGAGACCCTCGGGACCCTGTACTGACTACTTTGTTTTGTGCTCTGTGTGCACTGTATGAACACTTGGTGTGAAGAAGAGTTTTTTGAGTCTGAGAACTGTCCCCTCCTCTGGGGGAAGCCTGGCTGTGCTCGGGTCTGTTGTCCCATGTGTCTGGGCAGCTCCCGGCGGCATTCCTGGAAGTTAGAGGCCAGCCTGTGTGGTTGGTGGGTAAGGAATGGGGTCTTCTCCAGGTTGCCCTGCTTGCTTGGTTCCTTCTAGGAATTAACTGACAAGGTTTTGAGAGGAGGGGCAGCTGCACGCCTGGAGACCCTGAGGGGTCAGGTCTGGTGCAGTGTCTGTTGCTCCAGGACAGGGTCCCCCCAGCCGGGGAGATGTGTTGTGCTGGCAGGCGGTGTGTTTCCTCTGATATGTGGATAGATAACGGTTGAAAAGAAGACTCTTGGTTGGTTTTAGTGTTTCATACCTGTGCCAGGCATTCCAGAGACGCGTCAGCCATTTTGCATTGTTGTTCCTAGCAGACATGAAAGAGACCTTTCCCTTAATCTGACAGAATCCGTCCTTTATCTCAGCCATCACTGAATCAGGTCGTGTGGAAGCTTCCTGGCCTGTCCCTTTGACTTGACCAAAGTATTTCCTTGGAAATGGTGATAAGGTTTGATGGCACGGGAATCTTGGATGTCCCTGAAAGTAGGCCTAGAATTGTCTTCTCTTAATCTGCAGGATGGTTAGCGGTTAGAAAGAAGCCAGTGTGTGGCCAGTGGATTGGTGATCAGGTGGGGGTGGTGGGGAGCTCTGTAACACCTTGGAGTGCTGCCCAGGGCAGTTTCCCAGGATGTGCGTGCAGTCGTCACAGGGAGTGGGGCAGCCATGGAGAGACGAGGTACAGGAAAGAAGGAAAAGCCGGGGTCAGAGGGAGAACCAAACCCACTCACACCGGGCAGCAGAGTTCTGTGTTTGTTTGAAAACTGTAATATTGGTCTTAATTTATAACGAGGAAAAAAAGGAAACGCCGCTTAAATTGGGTTCTTAGTGACTATTTGGTGATTCAAAATAATGTATTTCCTGATTGAAAGAAAACAAGTTACTAGCAACTCTTTGCTGGCACATTCTTGGGCTGGCCTGGTGGTGTGGAGTTAACAGATGGGTTAATATTTAGAAGGTTTTCAACATCGGAAGGATTGACTTCTTTGACTACATCACAAAAGTAACCCAAGGTGTCTCGTGCCATTTATAACTTTTGTGAACCACAAATAGGTAATATTGATTGTAGTAGTCTTTTAACAAAAGACTACTTAAAAAAAAAAAAAAGACTAGTGTTTGGATTGAATAAAGATAAAGGTTCCTGTTAACTGGAGGTGTGTTGTGGCTGCAGGGAGGCCAGGCCCCCTCTTGGGGAGCAGCCCCAGTGTGTCAGCAGGGGTCAGGCCCACAGCAGTGTGTGTAGCTTGCTGGATGCTCTCCGTGACCAATCTTGGAATCAAAAGGCAGAATTTGAAAAATAGAATGATTTTATAGGCTCTCTAATAATTTTTCATTGTTATTCTCATCATTCATTAATTTTCATTTTGACCCCCTCAGGTGGAGTATGAGCCACTTAGGTCAGGTAGGAGAAGAGGTGGGCTTGTGAAATCCCCCGAGTATTCAATCCCATGCTGTCGTCTCCGGTTTGGATGGATCCTGCGCGGGTCCTGCGCGGAGCTGTTCCAGGCATGGCTCCGTAACAGGGTCCGCGACAGCCTGTGTGCAGGGCTGGCTGACCTGGCTCTGGGACCTTCTGTTTATGTCTTCAGCCCGTGGGCTCCTCCCCGTGAGGTGGTAATGGTGACACCCATCTTAAAGATTTCTTCTGAGATGAAGTGGCGCTGTTGATGGAAATAAAACTCCATGAATGTGTAGGCTTTAAAATAATTAGATACGTTTTTAAACCTTTCTTTGGTGTAAAACTAGTTTCAGCGGACGGCTGGTGTGATTCTTGCTTTGCTAACATCTTTCTTGGTGAGGGTCCCGGCCTCTCCAGAGCAGGACTGACATTGCAGTGGCTCCCAGTGGCTCCCATTTCACCAGGGCTAGGTGAGTGCGTGCACGCAAGTCAGACTTGTCTCCCGGCCCTGACCCCTGGCAGTGTGTATGAGTGTCATACTCAATCTTGCTGCCAGACAGGAGTTTGGAATTATGTTTCCAAAAACAAAATAATTTCTGAAAGTAGCATGTTATAATAATAAAGGCAGTGGCTTTTTAAAAATATTTATTTATTTTTGGGAAAGCACAAGTTGGGGAGGGGCAGGGAATCCGAAGCAGACTCTGGGCTGACAGGCTGACAGCAGCAAGCCCAGTGTGGGGCTTGAACTCACGAACCGTGAGATCACGACCAGAGCTGAAGTCTGATGCTCAACCCACTGAGCCCCCAGGTGTCCCAAAGGTAGTGTTTATATGAACGGAGGTGTAGAGTTTAATGGTTTATACTTTAGTCGAACACCTCTAAATAGAAAAAAATCCGTTTTTGACTTGCTGAAACATTGAACTTGCAAGGCATGGCTTCAGGTTCCCTGGGTGCGGCGCTGAGCTGGGCGCCCTGCGTAGGCAGGGCTCGCCGTGGAGAGGTGTGCATGGCTGACACTCGGCCCTGCGGCCCCGAAAGCAAGGGACTGAATTCTTGCTGACGATAGAACCAGGTGCCCTTCTGCCAGCTGTTCATGTGCTGGTGACACCGGGGACCCCACCTGAGCAGCAAGCTTGGAGGGCACCCCTTCGGACCCAGAATGCTTTTACATGTGGTAAAGCCGTGTGGACTGTGGGCAGTGCTGGGTTGGATGTGCAGGTTATAAGGAACTTGTAGGGCCTCATGCTAATTCATTTGCCTTTTAAACAAAGAGGGTTTGCTAGGGTTTAAAAATAGAGAACAAAGCACACTTTGCTTTGTTATCAAAGAAATATGTTTAGCTAATTGTGCCAGTATAATTTACTGAATTTTTTAGTATGATGAATTTTTATTGTATTTTTAGTTCTAGAGAATACCCTTTGGCTAGGCTCCCTTAAACTACATAAAAAGTATGGAAGATCAGATGTCATTAGAATTAGATTTCATTAAATGCATGTTTTGGTTAGCATAAAAATTGACAGTGTGTTCATACACTTCTCCCCGGAAGCTCCTGCTCTCCCCCACCACAGTGCTTGCTGATGGGTAGAACTTAGGTCCTCTAATCCCAAGATCCTTGGAAAGCTGGGAGAGTTCATGTTCCTAGGGCAGGGAGAGGGCGTGGAAAGTAGGCAGGTCAGAGCCGAAGGGGAAGGCCTGAGCCCGAGGCCACCCCACCCCAGCTGGGAGTTCTGCCTTTTGGGGCCTTTTCCCTCTGGGTGTTTCTAGCAGGAATGGACCTCTGGGGTCTGTGCCCCGAAACACACCGTTGGAAGGCAGGCATGTAGAGATACCGGTTTGGGCCCTGGGAAGGATTTCTGGGCAGTTTGTGATAACTCATTTGTTGGTTATAAATTGCTGTTATTTTCCTTCCATTTTTAACTATGAGGATTCTTGTGGAGCCAGTGTTTATTTTTTAATACCATCCAATTTTAAATCTCTTTAGATTTCCTCTGTGTGTTGTATTTGAGGATGAAGAGATACGCTTATATGCACCTTGGAGTAAGTGCTCCCTAAGTTCTGTTAAAAGCGAGCTGAATTTTTCTTCTGGAACAACACTTGTCTCCCCTTCCTGCTGTGCCGGGCGCCCTGTAACACAGGGGTGCTGGCTCTGTGCAGCGTAGGGTGGTCTGCTACAGGAAGTCCCGTGTGCGCCGTGTCTGGGGAGGTGCCTGCCTGCTGGGCCTGAGGGGAACAGGTGGTCTCTTGGTTGTCATTTGCATTGCCTGTTGGGAAAAGGGATTTGGGATCGCCTTCTGTCCAGTAAAGGGCGGTGGTGGGGTTTGAACTGTGCGCCATTCTGAGTTTGAGATTGTGGTGTCCAGTTCAGCTGAGCTTGTCTGTGTCCTCTCTTCGATGCCACTCAGGTCTCCCCCCAAACACCAAAAGAGGGATACCGAGGATGGAGCAAAGCGCTGGCCAGGGTAGCTCGTTTGAAGAGAAGGCAGAAAAGATGAGTGGTCCTGCCCCTGGGCCTGTGACTGTACCAGTGAGCACCGGAGGCGAGGGAGGGCAGGGTCTGGGCCGCATGGCCCTTGACCTATGTGCAACCGAGGCTGCGGTGCGGTGCCAGCACCGAGTCCTGAGCCTTCGGCCAGGCACGTCCCCCTCCTGTGCACCTCCCTCGAAGGCAGCCGGGTGTGGAGGCTGGGCGGGCAGAACATGTTGACTTTGGCAGTGGGCGGCTGCCAGGACTTTGCTCGCCTTGTGACCCGGCGTGGAAGGCTCTGTTTCCAAACACAGGTGCACTGTGCGTACGCATGCCTTTTCTTTCTTGACACTGACCGCTCCGTGTTCTGTTTCGTAGCTCTGTGTACCCTCCCCCTTCCGTTTAAGCTTGTATTTCCCTGCCTTGGGCCTGGGTTGAAGCTCCTATGGGCTCAGAGGACATTCTGCTTGGGCAAAAATAGGAAACGAGGTAAAGAAGGAAAATGAGAAAGGGTTCTTTGGAAATGAAGTGACACTTTTCTTTTAAAGCTTTTGACTTTGTTGACCTTTTGTTAATGGATGGTTTGTTTTTTGGAAAAAATAAACCCTGGGTCCCTTGTCCACCTCCGAACATCAGAAGGGAGCAGCAGCTGTGTGAGCCCTGGGTATTTGGGAGGGCAGAAAGGCAGAGCCAGAGTGGTGGGTGAAGGCCACGTTTCCCCGTAGCGCCGGGCCTCTGTGGGGGCGTCCGCTGGCCGGGGGGTGGCCCTGGCCGGCTGCACCCACTCCGTGGGCCTGGCGGAGTCCCTGCCACGGCTGCCTCCCCAGAGTCTCCTCCTCTGTCCATTTTCTTCATGTCCTGGACGCACTCAGCCTCTTTACAGTTCGTTCTTATTCATTTTTTGTTAGTAGGAACCAGAGTTCTAAACATTGCATCCTAGTGGCTGACAAGATGCTGCCTTGGAGACAGATGATCCCACGAGGATGTCACGTGGTGCTCAGGTGGTCGGTCCAGTCCGGCGCCTCCGTGCGCCTGTTTTGTGTTAACCTGGGCCCCGTAGCAGAACAGCATAAACTGTAAAGAAGTGAGATTGAAATTGAGAATCGGGCGGAAAGACGCCCATTTAGGTGTGACCACATTTGATTAAAGAAACCCTGCAGGGCCCTAGGGTATGCTGGCCTGGAAATACCGTATTTTAAACTTCAGTGTTATAATTAAAACTTCCATTCACGTAAAAAGCAATTTTTGTTCTTCAAAGAGTTTGCGGTCTAGCTCACCTCCCCCTACACTCTGTGCCCCCGTTTTCTCTGTGCTTTTTGCACTTTCGTGGGCAGAGTGACTTACAGGGGACCCGTGGGAATACTGGCCACAGCTTGGGGAGAAGGGGCAGAGACAGAGTGGGGTCCCCTGTGAGCGTTTGTGAATTGGGTGCTGCAGCTCGCTGGCTGGTCTTCAAACTGGGTTCCCGGAGCCAGTCTTTGGGTCTGAGTCCCGTGGACACAGACGTGTCGGGGGTAGACAAAGGTTTGTAGTTGGGCCTAGGGCGGTGTAGCCAGAGAAACTCAATTTTGAGTGGTTTTTATAGGAAAAGCTATGATCAGGTGTGTAGGCTCCCATTTAAAAAAATCCTTGTGTTTGAAGCCCTTTTCTTTGAGTCCCCTGGCGCCTGGCTCTGTTCCCTGGGCCGGCGCTCCGGTGCTCCGGCGCTCTTCCCCTGGGGCTGCTGTTCTTCAGGGCTCCTGTTCCTAGCCTTTCCTGGAGTCACCTCACCAGAGGCCAGGGGGCTTCTGTGTCCCCCACCTGTAGGAGAAACCACACTCAGAACACCTGCGTCTTCCAGTTACTCTCACTTTACATCCTTCCCCCGCCCCACCCCCTACTTTTTCTTGGGTTTTCCCAAGAAATTAGGTAGCATTTTCCACATTAAAAAATTTTTCTTTCATAATTTTTTTAATGTTTATTTTTGAAGGAGAGAGAGAGACAGAGCGTGAGCAGGGAAGGGCAGAGAGAGAGAGAGAGAGGGAGACACAGAATCCGAAGCAGG
This sequence comes from Cryptoprocta ferox, assembly GCA_028646485.1. Classification (NCBI taxonomy): domain Eukaryota; kingdom Metazoa; phylum Chordata; class Mammalia; order Carnivora; family Eupleridae; genus Cryptoprocta; species Cryptoprocta ferox. Next base: position 55,956,311 of record CM053563.1, on the reverse strand, counting down.
ATCCAGGCTCTGAGCTGTCAGCACAGAGCCTGACACGGGGCTCGAACCCACGAGCCGTGGGATCATGACCTGTGCCGAAGTCGGATGCTTAACCAACTGAGCCACCCAGGTGCCCCTCCACATTTTTCCCTAAGACTCTAGGCCTCAGAGATGTTGAACAGTAGGATTTTCAAGGCTCCGTAGCTGATCGGTGGCAGAATGAGTGTTGGAGTCTTGGGTCCTTACACCAACACGAGAGATAGTCCGTGTGAGCATTCGACTTTAGGGAAGGTAGGAGGAAGCTGGAGGGAAGTGCAGGAAGGGAGGAGGCCGTGCGGGTTTGCTGCAGCAGCTGCTTTCCCAGGGACCCGTGGTTGTGCCACACGCACATGTGCTCATGTTTCAGGTCTGCACGTGTCAGGGTGGAGGGTGAGGCCTCATCCCCAGCACCTGATGCTCCCAAGCTTTTGCTCCTGGGTGGAATTGTTGCCCTTAAAATGGTCCAGGTCCAGAACAAGGCCGGGGGCAGGATCAATGAAACCTGGGTCTAGGGTGAGGCCCATTTCTAAAGGCCTCTGCCTGTCTTCCTTTTCCTTCCCTTGTCCAGGGACCTGGCTGCTGGCTCTGGCCTCTTCTGCCTGGTCGGGCCACTTACCAACGTGGTTGGCACTTTCCACACCTTTTCCCCTTGTCTCCGTCCATCTGGCAGCCTGAGACAAGTGGGCTTGGAAGGCTTGCCCCTGGCATTTACATAATGCAGCCACGTCCAGAGGGCCGAGGCCTCACCGGCCAAGGACCCCGGTGCAGGCCTGCGGTGGTCGATGACCGGTGTGAGGGTTCCTGGCCGCAGCTCACCCAGAGCTGGTTCGCTGACTGTGTGAACCCAGTACTTTTGAACCAGAACCACACCCCCAGAGCCCTGCCAGCTGGGGCTGTGGTCGCCCGCGTGCACGTCTTCCGGGGCTCCTTGCTGTTGGTGTCCGGGACCGGCTTGAGGAGGAGCAGCACCTCCATGTGTGTCCATAGCTGCTGGGGGACAACCATGATTTCCCCACGCTGTTGATGACATCCTTGTCCTGACATGACGACCGATCAGTCTTGCCTTTTAAAAAAATATATTTTTTTTAAGTTAAATGAAGATGGAGTGTTACTGTATGAACAAAGGAGTGAGTTTCTCTGCTCTGTCTGTGCTGTCAGTGGCCCAGGGGCAGGGAGCGGGGCCGGACCAGTGGGAGAGGCACATGGCAGTGGTCAGGCCTGCTGGGCTCTCCGAGTTTCTCCCTGCCCGTCCTCCCCTGTCCACTCTCTCTGCGCCCCTCACCTCCCGCTCCTCTCTCTGCTCTCTGCTGCTGCCTCCCAGAGCATGTTGGTCTTGGAACTGACACTCTCCAGTAGGGCACAGCCTGGTGTCCTCGGTGGTGCTGGGTGCGCTCACGGGAGACACTTGGGCCTGTCTTGTCGAAGGAAGTCTTTCTCCTGATGCTTCCTTGCAGGCGCGTGCTGCATCTCACCAGCTCCATGTCTGCTGTCCCACCCCGAGCTCTCCTTGTCCTTTCTGTCCCCTGAGGTCCTGAGCAGTGGGGGTGCGTCTGTCTCCCTCGCAGCTCTCCTTTATCCATGGCTCACGTACTCCCGGGGGCTGCGAACTTCTGTTTCGCCTCCAGGACTTCCTGTAAGTTCAAGAGCACTTCGAGTGGTTTGTAGCTGGATTCTTTCTCCCCACTGTGGGGAGTGCCGGGGAGGTGGTGCTGTCCCTTTGTAATAAGTGTGTGCCCCTGCCTTTGTGTGAGGCCTGGGCACAGTGCTGTGGTCACAGTGTGGGTGTAATATGGGGCTGCCTGGAGGCCATCCTGCATGTCCTCTAGTCCAGAAAAGCGGGTCCTGAAGGGCTTCCGACTCCTAGCACTAACCCCTTGCTGTGTGTTTATAATTAAGAAACAGAAACAAAGTGTGTAATTGGATTCAGGACCTTGGTGATTTTCTGTTGGAGACCAGTTGAGGTTCACTGTGATGCATCTGGTCTGTGGGGGAGGGCCAGGGGAGCACAGGAGGGCGCAGCGCCCCAAGTGCCCGGGGTGTCTGGAGGGCTCTGAGGACACTTTGGAAAAGTAGCACATTTCCTGACAAGGAACCGAAGGCATACACCTTGCCTGGAACATAACCAACTGTGTCCCCTGGAAGTGTGCTAGGCAAGTCACTGCTTGACGTGATGCTCTGTTACTAGCTGTTTTGCAAATGTCACTGCCGTGTATTTCTCTTTATTACCTAAGTAGAGCGTCTATTTTAAGCAACTGAAAATTATTTGAGGGCACAGATTCTGGGGGGAAACCTGCTCTGGGATTCATTTAGAAATACCTGTGGGGACAAGGCACCCGGCTGGCTCAGGGGGAGGAGTGAGCACCTCTTGATCTGAGAGTTGTGAGTTCGAGCCCCACGTTGGGTGTAGAGATGACTGAAAATAAAATCTTAAAAAAAAAAAAAAAAGACTGTGAGGAAATGCTAAAGGAGAGAAGTTTTGTTACGTTTTCCCTCCACTTTGCCCAAGTATCACCAGGCTGTCTGGTGTGTGGTGTGCAGGGAGGCGCCTGTTCTTGACCATCACCCAGTCGCCTCCTGGGGGGGAGAAACCATTAGATGCTGCTTTCTGCAAGTCTGATTTTGAGTTGTATTTAAAACGACACACTGCCTTTCTGGTGGTCCTGCCAAGGAGCTCACGTCGCCCGCCCAGAGGAAGGAGTGCCAGCCTGCGCTCGGCAGGGCTTTGACCTGGCGCTGTGTCCGCACGGGCTCTGGAACAGCCCTGTGGGGTCGGCCTCTGTGCTGCTGAAACAGTGCACTGGGGAAGCGTGGGCCCAGGGGTGCTCGGAGCGGCGCCCGCTCGTCTCCGCCTCGGGGTTCAGGACCGGGACCGCGGCTGCGTCCTCTCGGGGGCAGGGCTGCATCTGCCTCAGGACTGAGCGTGGCCTCCTGTTTGCCTCCGACCCTGTAACTGATGCTTCGTTCCTGAAGGGCCCCAGAGGGACCGTGTGCGACGCTGTGCCTCTTCGTCCCGTCACAGCCGAGGAGCCTCACAGGGGAGCATGGGGTGTTTTCAAGGCAGCATCTTCTCGCTCTTGGCTCCCTTCCTGTGGGCTGTGTTGTGTTGGCACACGGGTGTCTCGGGTGTCCGTGCTCTCAGGGCTGGAGCACCGCCTGCCCACAGATCTGAGCCGACGGCTGACTTCCTGGAGGACTCCTCTTCTTAGGTCACTGTCCCCAGTGGGTCACGCTGCCCCCAGTGAGGCCAGGCCAGCTGCTCCTCGCTTCTGGTACTGTCATGGGTCTGACTCCTGAGCGCTGTGTCCCTGCACAGCTCTGCCCCTCTGTGTGCCCTGTAGCACGTGCTCTCGACCGTCCCTGGAGACTGCGGGCATCTGTGTGTGTGTACTTGACACTGTTGTTTGGGGAAGTACCCCCCCCTTTTTTTTTTGATCTGCAAAATTTTATTAAGCAATAGCTGGAGAACTTTTACAACCTCAAATCATCAAGGAAAAAAAGGAGATTAATCCATCTCAATAATTTGGGGGCGCCTGAGTAGCTCAGGTCATGATCTCACAGTCTGTGAGTTCGAGCCCCACGCCGGGCTCTGTGCTGACAGCTCTGAGCCAGGAGCTGCTTCAGATTCTGTGTCTCCCTCCCTCTCTGCTCCTCCCCCACTCACACTCTGTCTGTCTTTCTCTCTCAAAAATAAATAAACATTAAAAAAATTTTTTGAAAAAGGACAATAATTTGAACACACTACGTCATTTTGATGGAGAAGTACTTTTTAAGCCACCGTCAGCTACCTAATCCTGGCTGAACATTTGTTAAGGTCAACAAATGTTGAACTTGAACTGAAATGTTCAGTTTCCATGTAAAACTGGAATTTTGGCTTCTACTGAGGTGTCTCCCCCATACAGCCCAGACCTCCCAGGAAGCCAGACCGGTTGGTTGGGACAGACAGGTTCCGAGTTCCTGTAGGGTCACCCTGAGACTGGCGAGTGGCAGGGCTGCACGGTGCTTGGTGTGGGTTGTCATGTGTCGGTTATTTGACAGTCTTCTGGAGCAGGGAGAGTGATCATGTCAGGCACGAGGCAGCGTGGAGTCTTCCTGTCAGCGAGGGCTTTGCGGGAAGTTTCACTTTCACGTTGTGTAGCTCAAAGCATTGCTGTGTATGTTGCTGCAAAAGTGTCACTGCGGTCCCCCCCCTCCCCCCGCCCCCGTCCAGGTCGTCTGGGTGACCCAGTCGCTGTGCTTGCACAGCCGATCGGGAACATGGGAGGACTGGCGGATGCGGCCTCTCTGGTGTGTGCTCCAGCCTGCCTCGCACCCCCCGCCCGGAGGGTCCCCATCTCCAGAGGGCCCTTCACAGTTTGCTAGTCCTCTGTGCTCCAGATGGTCGTGAATTTAAAATGGACCAAAAGTAACCTGAGGTTGTTGCTGGGGGGGGGTTGGGGGTGGACAGGGACTGGGGCAGGAGCAGGATTTGGGGTGAGTGGGGGCCGAGTTTCTCCTGCCTCTGTGTCTCTCATCTTGTCCTGCTCAGGTGTATGCCCAGCAGTTTGAAGAGGTGTCCACCTCAGGACACTGTCCCAGGGAGAGCAGCCCAGGCTGTGGTCTCCCTGGGGCCCCTGCGGGACACCTCCTGGTCCACAGACGTGCAAGGCTCTTGTTGGGAAGCGCACTTGAGTGTTTCCTGCCAGTGTGCCCGCGCCCACATCACTTAGCTTTTCTTTCAGAGACTAGACCCGCGATTCTCCACCCCGGGTTTAGAGCACTTCAGACTCACTGGGGGCTTTACCTGTTTCAAGATGTCATCAGATTCTCCATAAACAATTGTATTCATTTGCTCAACACGTGGAGTGCTTTGTCGTTCCTTTCTGGCCATTTTTGGGAGTAAGCTCTATATCCTGACCAGCACCAGGATTGCTGCTCAGGCCCACCTTGCATTCCTGCCTGGCAGAGTGCACGTCCCTGGAAGGAGGACTGTGTCCTGGTGATGGCACCCAGCTTGGGGCGGCTTGGAGCCAGTCAGCTCACACCATGCTGCAGGCCCCTCGCCCTCCCTTTGCAGACCTGCGTTTCCTCGCCTGTAAAGTGGGAGACACCTGCATCACGGGATTCTGGCTCATTTTCATCTTGACATTCAGAGGATGTTACCGGTCTCGGGCTTACAAAAGGACACTATGAAAATTTTAAATCGTGTCTTATTCTTGCCGAGCACGAAGGGCGAAGGCACAGACATGCCTCAGCCAGAGGCCAGTGGCCTGGCTGACCTGTAGCCAGCAGGGCACGCTCTGCTGGTCTCCACGCGTGTCAGCCAGAGGGGACGGCATCTCCCGTGTCTGCAGGAGTGCGGGCTGCACAAAGTCCAGCAGGTGCATCCGGAGCCGCCCCGGGGCGCTGGGAGCCCGCGTGTCTTCGAAACACTCAGATTTTGTGAGCTCTCATCCAGGCGACAGCGGTCCCAGTCCTGGCAGGGTGTGTGACGGAGGCGGGGCCTGGGTGGTGGCCTCGCCAGGCCCCCTTTGTCCCTGGGCTCAGAAATTCTTTATGTTGTAAATACGGAGGAGTCCAAAAGACTTCTGTATGATAGGTGTGTCTGTTCTACTGAAAAGCAAGGATGATAAACCATTGTATCCCACGGTTTTACTAAAAACAACATTTTTCGAAACAAAAAGTTGGTTAAGGTAAGCGAAGAGACCGTAGTTGGGATAGGGAAGACTACTGGACTAGTTTTTGACTCAGTTTTGGAGATTTCCTCTGAAACGACGCCCGCACTCCACGGGCGGCGGGCCGGGCGCGGAGGGTCAGCAGCCGCGCGGCTCCCCTTGGCCGGAGGGCGCTGCCCCGCGAAGCCCCCGGTCCTCCTTCGCTGTGGCTGCGTCTGCCCTGCGCTTGGTGTCGCGGCCGGGCGCGTTTGGGTCTGTGCCGAGTTCCTCAGACCTTCCGGACGCCGACGTCCTGCATGTCATTGTGTGGAAGAGTCCGTCTCGGCTCTGCGGCCGGCCCTCCGTCAGGCGAGCCCGAACGCCGGCGGACGCCGTCTGCTCCCGGTGGGGAGTTTGCCAAAATGCTAATGTTTGACTGATGCATGAAGAATTGCATTGGCAGTAAATTAGTTCAGGTGTTTTCCTCGTGATGGCAGTCTTGTTTTGGTATTTTCCAGAAATGACCCGCCAGGCACCACGCCGGAGTCACTGGAGTTTGTACGCCAGTCACTCTTCCGCACAAACGCGACGCTCCCCGGGGAAGTGTGTGTGCTGGAGACGGCTGCGGGATGCGTGCCCACTTCTCCGTCGCGTAGGATGTAAAAAACCCAGAAGTGTGGACGCTTGGGATTTACTGAAATTAATAATTATTGCTTTATCCCGGAAGGTCTTCGGCAAATCTAGGCCACCCGCTTTGCGTTGTCAGCGCAGCTAGAAGGGCAGTGCTCTCCGCGGGGGTCCTCGGAGCACACCTCCGAAGCAGCTGTGTGACCACGCCCGCCCGTGTTTACCCAGAGCTGACCACTTTACAGCCTTAGGAGGGTCTCAGGGTGGGTTTTCTCCCCGCGGTGCACGCGCCAGTGTCCGTTTTCAGAGGGCTCCCGACTCCGTGGCCCCCAGTGCTGAGCCCTCCGGCAGCTCTCGAGGAAGCCCCGAAACGAGGCCGTGCCTCTGTCCTTGCGGCTCTTCTCCCCGCCTCGGGCTTTGCCTTCGGGCGCAGGGGCTCTGCCCCGGAGCCCCCGCCCCCCCCACCTCCCCCCCCCCCCTCCGCACCTGCCGTCCTCACCGGCTTCTCTTGGATTCTCTCAGATGCGTTCGGCCATGTGCTTACTCTCTGCTCCCTTTAATCTTGTCTTGTAGGTCAACCTGGTCGCCGGATTAAAAACTTTGTCTTTGTTTTTCTAAATCTCGTGGATATTTAAGGATGATGTGGATTGCAATAACTTAAAATACATCATCACGTATTGCCAGTTAGGAGAAATTTTTAAAGTTAGGAAGTTCTGTGTCCTCCACGCGTATTAGCCTCCCTAAAAATTCCTCTCTCTGAATTGGCTGCGATGATGAGGCCGTGAAACAGGCTTTCTTGCATGGATGCTGGAGCTGATCTGCTTGAATCGGGAAGGATGGCTCCGGACCTTTATTTCAGTACCTCAGTAATTTCCTATTTTTAACTTTTTAGGCCAGTGATGATGAACTGTGATGTAAAATCCTGTACATGTCTTTAAAATGATTCCCACGTAGGATATGATCTTTTTCAGGGTTTACTGAAATGAGGAGGAAAAAACACTCTTTCCCGTCAGAGGCATTCTTGCATTAGGAAGAGTTGGTTGGTTGTTGCGAGTGGCGTGGCAGGCTTGGCGGGGTTGAGGCCCTCTGTTCTCCCTGACCTGGAAGCCTGGTTGGGGTTGCAGTCTTACGATGTGGCCGCCTTGCGGGGTGGGCCAGGGGGCCTGCCGTCCTGCAAGGACCCAGGAGCCCCTCCTGTCCGCAAGGCCGGCGTGGGGCGTGGTGACGGGCCTCGGTGGAGCGCCCTGCGGAGTCAGCAGCACTGTTGGACATGTGTAATCAGAGCTGTGGGTCAGGACTCACTTCCGTTTTTGACAAATGGTAGTTTGAGCCTGGCTTATTTGTAGCCCTCAGAATTAAATCCGTCTCCATTAAAGAACTTTCTTTGTGATTCCTTTTAGGCATCAATTTTTTTTTTATACAAATAAACTGGTACTTCTTGCTGACGTATTTCCTTCTATTGAGTAATTGTGTAGCATCTGTTAGTGCAAGATGCCATGGTTTCCAGGTGGAGAATGTGTCACCGGGAGTGCTCGTTGAGTGCCAGACCAGGGAGTGTCCTGAGAAGGGGTGCACAGGCGCATGTGTTACAAGAGGGTTGTGGGTCAGGACACCCAGGGAGGCAGGCACGGGGCTCCGACTCCCAAGGCTGCTCAGGGGTCGAGGGCCTGAGGGAGGGCCTCCCAGAATGTGGGCTTGGGAAGCAAGGCAAGCAGATCCTGAGGCACGGTCCCTCGAGGGACCGTGGCGTCCCTCTGGAGACAGGAGACACAGGAAGAAGGGGAAGGTTGGAGAAGCCGCCGTTTGGGCACGATGGATCTGAGGTGCCTGTGGGAAAAGGGACCATTCAAGGGGCGCCCAGGGTTTGTGAGACTGTTCAGGACCGGATGTTGAGACCTGGGTCCCCCACGTGTGCAGGTGTGTGCGTGCGCGCGCGTGCACACAGGGAGAAGGGGCAGGCAAAAAAGAAGCAAGATTTGTTTATGAGCAGAACAAACCAGCACACGCACCCTGGTATAACACAGCCATGTTCAGCAGGCAGATCTGGTTTTTTTCCTTTAAGAAATTAATAGAAATGTATAGAAGTAGTTTCTCCTACCACCGTAGATTCTTTGAATGGATAATGTGTAGGTATTCTAGGTCATTTTCCTATTTTGGGAACTAAAACGCCTGTGATCTAATCTGTGTGTTATTTACATGTGTAAACCTCGTAATACGTGTAGCTCATACAGTCTTAATGATATTTTCCCCTATGCAATTTTAGGGTTTCCAATAGTCTCAAGAAGCAAGAGCAATGTTGTGTTTTAGACCGAAGCCTACTCAGAAGGATCCAAGAAGTCAAGTTTAGTTTCCAAATATTCGTGGTGAGGCCTTAGTTCGAAACCCTATTTAGTAATTGTTTGTGTTTGTTTCAACTCGAAACAGGACTTTCTTTGTCAGCCCCGCCACCCCGCTTCCTGTAAAGTTGACTTCCTTCCGGGGGGGGGGGGGGCTGGGCTCCACACGACGGAACAGGTGAGCCCTGAGCCTGAAGAACGGAAGGTTCTCCAGGCCTCTCCTGGGCTGTAGGAGAGCCGAGCAAATTCTGGACAGCTCTGGACAGGGCTTCACCACACCCCCTGGGGGCGTCCTTTTGCTCATTCAGTTGACACATTTATGTGTCACCATGAACAGTTTTTAGTTTTTCCCAGACCTGTATGGTTTAAGTTATATTCTTGCTCCTCTTTCCCCTGATCCCCGCCCCGCTGCTTGGTGGAGAATGCACGTGCAGTGGGGTAGACAAGGACAGGGCCCGAGCTGGGGCGGGTATAGGGTCACGGGGGAAGTGCTTTGGGGATGGATATGGGCTTATGCCTGCAGGTGCTTAGAAATAATTGTCTAGCAGTTCTTCAGAGTTGATACTGAAGCCTCTTATTTAGTTGGTTTTATCAAACTCAAGCTTTATCAGTTCTGAGGCCTGGGAGGAAGGAGTAAATTGATATCAAACTGCCTTTGCTAATGGCACGACAGAGGGTCGCTTGTTTATTTCAGATGATAGGTGAGCCCACCAGTGGAGATGAGATGCAGGTCCACTCTCAAGGGTGCCTTCTTGCTTAGATAATGGAATTGGCTAACCGCCCCCCCCCCCCAAACTTCATGTTCGGAAAACAGCAGCCTTAGGGGAGTTTTCTGTCCGGGAGTTGGGCATTGAGTGTGGTGCAGGTAGGCCCTGGGCACGGGGCTGTAGTCGATAACGACGATGACAAGCTTGGTGGTGGCGTGGGGTCACCTAGCCTGTCCTCTAGGACTGTGGACGCCAGATGAGAGACCTGCCTGTGCAGCCAGGTCCTGCGCTCCAGGCAGGGCAGCCTGCGGGCCGGTCCTCAGTGAGTGCTCCTCAGTCAGGGGCCCAAGGACCTCAGCCTGTGCCTCATACTTCCCTGTTGTGTAGAAAACGGACCAAGAGGTCCATTGTGAAGTTCTCAAAGAAAAAACAAACATTGTTTTTCTGATTTCCCTTTTCCACCTATTGTAAAAACTACAATAAAACATGAAAAGGGGGGGGAGATCTACCCTAAACCCACTGTCCAGGTCATGAGTCTGCCTGTCCTTCAGGAGCGGGCAGCCCCCTCCTTACAGACGCTGTGTGTGCTCGACCCATGAGTCACTTAGCAAAGGGTGTTGAAGCCTTTGATGACGTTGGTAGTTTTGTGTATTTCTCTCTGCACCTCCATCAGTTTTTACTTGGTTTATCTTGAAGCTCAGTTATTAGTGGCATGAGCGTTTGAGGCTGTCACAACCTTGATGACCCTGCGTGTTTATCATTACAAAGCGACCTTACCTCTAGTGATACTCTTTTCTCTGCAGCCTACCTTGTTTGATATTAAACTGGCTGTTCTTTTGACTAGTATTCACATGCATCCTTTTCCATTTTTTTTAAGTTTAAACAACTTGTCTTCATTTTTAAAAGTTTATTTACTGGGGCACCTGGGTGGCTCAATCGGTTAAGCGTCCGACTTTGGTTCACGTCGAGCCCCAAATCAGGCTCTGTGCTGACAGCTGGGAGGCTGGAGCCTGCTTCGGATTCTGTGTCTCCTCTCTCTGTGCCCCTCCCCTGCTCATGCTCTGTCTCTCTCAAACACAAATAATAAGCATTAAAAAAAAAAAAAAGTTTATTTACTTTGAGAGAGGGAGAGTGAGCAGGGGAGGAGCAGAAAGAGAGGGAGAGAGAGAGAGAATCCCAAGCAGGCTCCAGGCTGTCAGTGAAGAGCCTGACACGGGGCTTGAACACACAGATGAGATATGACCTGAGCTGAGATCAAGGGTGTGATGTGTAACCGACTGAGCCGTCCAAGCGCCCCTGATTGTCTGTATTTAAGGAGAGTTTCTTGTAGGCCACCTTGTGGGAGTTGGCTTTGCCTTTTAAAGAAATGCAACTGACAGTCTTTCCCTTTTAATGGGTGTTCAGACCACTTACACTTAGTGTGATCGTTGTTGTGATGAGGCTTACGTGTGCTGTCCGGTACCACTCTTATAGCACAAGAATCTTACAGTGGTAGCCTTCCATGTCTCCTCAGCAGCCTTTTTGCAACTGTTTTCTTACACTTTACTTTTACATAGTAATAAACTCCATACTTGATTGCTGTTGTTTTTGTTTAAACAAGAGGCCGGTCTACAAAAGGAAAGTCTGATGTGTTTACTATGTCATTGCCACGTTGGTGCTCCTCACTTTTAGTGAAGACTCCTGTTTCCATCCGGCGTCCTCTCCCTCCAGCTGAAGGACCCCCACAACATTTCTTGTAGCGCGGTTCTGCCTCTTCCAGTAGGTTCTTTAAGCTTCTGTATGTCTGGAAAAGTCTTTTTTTTTTTTTTTTTTTAAATTTAATGTTTGTTTATTTTTGAGAGACCGAGACAGAGCATGAGTGGGGGAGGGGCAGAGAGAGAGGGAGACACAGAATCCCAAGCAGGCTCCAGGCTCTGAGCTGTCAGCACAGAGCCCGACACGGAGCTCAAACCCATGAACTGCGAGATCATGACCTGAGCCGTAGTCGGATGCTGAACCAACCGACTGAGCCCCCCAGGTGCCCCTGGAAAAGCCTTTATTCCCACATTGTGTGTGTGTGCGCGCGTGTGTGTGCGTTCGTGAAATCCCCCTTATTGAGAGAGCTCACGGACCTCGCAGCTCACCCGTTCGGAGCGTGAGTGTTGTCTGCGAACTCCCAGACTTGTGTGACTGTCCCCACCACCTGTGTTTCTGAACGATTTTCAGTGGGTGTCGAACCCAAGGGTGACAGATACCTTTCTCTCGGTGCTCACAGCTGCCGCCCGACCTTGTGCTCGCTGAGTCCCCCTCCAGGGCCTGCTGTCCTGCTGTCTCTGCCGTGGCTGCTTTTCAGACTTGCGTCTCTGTGGTGTGCCGCGCTGTGGCGGCGTCCACGTTCCTTTGCTCGGGGTTCGTGGAGTGCCTCGGACCTCCGAGTTTTAGAGTTTCCGTCAGAATCTGAACTCTGTGCTTTATTTCTTCAAAGAGCCTTCTGTCTCTTGCCCCGTGGGGCCACCAGCGCAGCTCCTCGGGGGCTTGGGGCGCCCACCTGCTGACCCTGCCTCGCTGTCTCTCCGTGAGGTCTGTGCTCAGCGTCCTCAGCGTCCCTTCCGAACACCCCTGCTGCTGCTGGTCTGCCCGGGGTGTCTCTCCTCTCCCACAGGCACAGTCGTCACCTCGAGAGGCGCCTACCTAGCCTGTCTCTAGTTACGTGTTTGTTTGTTTTTTTAACTTTATTTTGAGAGAGAGCGTGCAAGCGGAGGAGGGGGAGGAGAGAGAATCCCAAGCAGGCTCCTCACTGACAGCGCAGAGAGCCCCCCTCCCCCATGTGGGGCCCGATCCCACGAACCATGAGATCATGATCTGAGCCGGAATCAAGAGTCAGACACTTAGCTGCCTGAGCCACCGAGGCGCCCCTCTAGTTAAAAGGTTTTGAAGTCTGGGGAGCTCAGATGCATATTAACTGCCTAATGTCTGCATCTGCTAATTTCGCCATCTGTGTCAGCTCTGGGTTGGTTTCACTTGATTGGTTTTTCTTATTATGTGTTGTATTTTCTTAATTACATGCCTGGGTTTTTTTTTTTTTTTTGGATACACTTTTTATTTTGGAAGACTTTTGGATTTTTGGAAAAGTTATAAAGATGATAGAGAATTCTGTGTCTCTCTCTTTCCAGCCTCCTCTGATTGCTAGCGTGTTACGTCCCCGTGGCACGTCCTTAAAGCATCAGCCAGCACCGTGCATTGCGGCTAACCCAGCTGCAGACGTGGTTCAAATTCCTTCCACTCCCATCTGCCGCCCCTTCTCTGTCCCGGGGCCCCATCCGGCACATGTGATCGTCCTGTGTCCTCCCCGTCCTTGGTTCCCTCTGGGCTGGGATCGTTTCTCAGTCTCTTCTGGTCGTTGTGACCTTGACAGTTTGGAGGAGTTCCAGCCAGTGTTTTGTAGGATGTCCTCTCTTTGGGTTTGTCTGACGTTTTCTTGTAGACTGGGGTTTTGGTTTTGGGGAGAGAGGACCCCAGAGGGCCGTGTCTTCTCCTCCTGTCCGGTCTGGGAGTGCGTGCTTGTCACCGTGGCCTGTGGGAGCTAGCCTCGGCCGCCTGGTCACAGGGGCGACTGCCAGGTTCCTGCCCAGTGCAGTCCTGGCCCCCTTCGTCCCCTTCCTTCAGAGCAGGCCTGGAGCCCTGTGCACATGCAGGCGGAGGAGAGCGTGTCCTTGTGGGGGTTTGTGGCTTCTCCCCACCTCTTTGTTTCTTTAGTCGTTTGTTTATGTCACTGTGTACTTACGCGTATTTATTTTGTGCTGTCCTCTGTATTTTCTCTCAGATGTCCCTGCTTCCATGTCTGGGAGGGCCTGGTGCCAGTTGGCGAGCTTTGCCTCGTTGGGTGCTGCGCGGCCCCATGTTCCTGAAAATCTTCCTGAGCTGTGTCCTAGGATCCAGTTAGCTCTTGGAAGCAGTTTGCTCCTTACAGGTCTTGCCTTTAGGATCCGTGAGGCAGGCTGGGGCCTTGCTCAGCATGGGGGTAGGCGGCCCCCCAACCCCCCGGGCCTCTGCTGCTCCCTGGCCGTTGGAGGCCAGCAGACACCCCTTCTCTGTATGTGGTTCCCCGTCTGCCAGTGGTGGGCTCTTTCCCGCTCGCTGAACACCAAGGCCTCTGGGTGGTTTCCTTCAAACCGTGTCTTCTCTGATCTGAATATTTCCCGGTGACACACACACCAAGCATTCTGGCTTTTTAATCCTCTTGAGGATTTCTTGTCAACTCTGCTGGTTTGGCAGACCGGCAGCCAAAGCAGAGACCACTTCCACTTTGTTTCATGTAATTTTACAAAGTA
>CM053563.1:55925758-55942583 GCA_028646485.1 Cryptoprocta ferox | reverse complement strand
CTCATGGCAGCCAGCGGCGTGTCCCTCCTCTCCCGTGTTTACATTCCACCTGCATTACTCAGCAGAGTCGCTGTGTTTTTTTTTTTTTTTTTTTAAATTTGGTGTCATGCCCCAGAAATCTCTCTCCTGCTGGGCACCGTTCCCCGGCAGCCTGGTCCATCTCAGCCTGTTGGGGCCGCGTTTCCTGCACGTCCTGTGGCCACACTGCACATGCTGCCACCCATCAGCGGTGCTGTCCGCCGGCTCCGCACAGGCCCGCCGTGGCTTCCTTGCCCTCCGGGACGCCGCGGAGGTGCCCGGCTTAGACGGCACGGGCGCTGGGGTCTCCGCAAGACGCCGTGTGCACGCAGTCGTCAGCCCTTCCTGCCTGCTGACCTAGGACCTGCGTCCCCCGGGTGATTCGGGCGTCTGTCTCTGCTGGGGCCTGAGGCGTGAGTCTGGGGCACACGACCGCCCGTGACGAGGTGCCCGCTTGCCTGCAGCCTGGCCAGCGTTGGAATGGAGTCCACACCTCAGGCTTCCATTTGATGAACTCGCTGTTTGAAAGAAGTCATTGTATTTCTGAAATGACTCTGTGGTTCCTGCTCTGGCTTGCTGAAATCTGGGCTTGTCAGGACCGCGTTTTCTTAAATAAAAATGTTGGTGACTTGTGAAAGTATCTGCTCTTTCCACCTACCACAAGGTGAGAGGTGATTTCACTCGGTCAGGACTCGCACATCTGTCATCACTTGTGTCCTGCAGCCTTCTTTTAGAAACACTGTTCTCCAGCAGGTGTGACCGCTGTGTGCTGCAGCTGCGAACCCCCCGTCCCTGCAGCAATCCTTCTAGGGAAGGGAAGGCAAGACCTCCCCGGCCCCCAAGCTGCGCTGCGTTCCCCGGGGTCAGGCCGCAGCCGTGGACAGGGCGCCGTGCTGGCCGTCAGCCGCGCTGCCGCTGTGGGCTGTGCCGCTCATGCCTCCTGCGTCTCAAGTCTGGGGATGGGCGCCTTGGGGGATCGTGTGGGAGTGCCCCTGCGCAGAGAGCCGGCGGTGTGGCCCTGTGGCCCTGCTGTGTGTGCCTTGTGGCCTTTCGCCACCCAGCTTTTGAAAATGTGATTTTCTACAGGAAACCATTGTGACATTCAGTTACTATGTTAATAGAAAACCTTGCAGTGGGGATTGTTATTTTTGGGCCCACATTAAAAGTAGATAAATTGTTCATCTGAAGTCCAGTGGTTTTTAATCAGTAAGGGCGTTGCTTAAATTAAAATCTGAGGAGTAAGAAACCCTGGCACCCCTTTGTTTCTTTCACAGGCAAATATGACCAAGCCAATTATTTTCCGCAACTTTGTTAACTTTTTTTTTTAAGTTTATTTATTTTGAGAGAGGGAGAGAGAGAGCACAAGCAGGGGAGGGACAGAGAGAAAGAGAGAGAATCCCAAACAGGCTCTGCACTGTCAGTGCGGGGCTCGAACCCATGAACTGTGAGATCCTGACCTGAGCTCAAACCAAGAGTCGGACACTTTACCGACTGAGCCCCCCAGCTGCACGCCTCCCCCCCTCCCCCCGCCATGTTCCTTAACTTTTTAAAGCCAATTAGGAGGGCTTAGAGGTCTTTCTCTCCTTTGAGATTTGCTAAAATATTCAGTTGCTGACCTTCTCATGTTTGTTGTAGAGGTTTGGGGACCCTGGGGTAGTTAGTTCATGGCCTGGGCGGTAATGAGAATGGATGAAAAGCACCTGTGCTGGAGACAGCTCACTGTCCCCAGTTTCCCTGGGATGTGTCTGGGCCATGATCCTTCCTACACAAGCCCTTGCGCGACTGGCTGAAGGGAAGGTCCCGGAAAGGCAGCTTAGTTAGTGTCTGGCCGAGGCACCAGCCTCCCGGTCCCCTGGGGGCAGGTTCTTCACCCGGCCACCTCCCTGCCACCTCTCTGCCGGTACGGGGGCTTTCTGTTACCAAAAATGAAGAAGAGTGCCGAATAGGATGGTTTTCTTTCAAAGGTCGTGGCTGGTGGGCTGTTCTAAAGTGAGTTTATATTTCTGAAGGCTTTGAAAGTGATGGAGTAAAGAAGGAAAACGCAGTCTTTTGATCATATTTATTGTTGGGAACGGTGCCTCTGGCTTCTCCCTCCTCACTCTGGGGCTGAGGAGGCCGCAAAGAGCAACTCATGGCCCAGGCATGGGGACGTGTGGCTTCTCTGGGCTCTTGTGCCTCCCCTCTGTGCGGTGACAGAGGAACAGAGATGGTGGCTGTGAGTTGCAGTTCTGGGTTGGGGGGAAGTTGGTTGGGTAGGTGGTCACTTTACGGCCAGAGGCCAAGGGCCTCCTGAGTGGGGTGGCCTCCGTTTTGTTGCGGCCTGTGTGGCAGATCAGAAAGTTCTCTGTCCTTGTGTGTGAGCTGGCTGTCCACTCACGTGTTCCGGTTGTAAACCCCGGGAGATCAGTTCTTAGCCATGGAAATGGGGAAGTTTTGGAACCTTTCTTGAAATTTGTTTTCAAAAAAGTTACAGCAAAACAACACTAGAAAAGTGTTGTTTGTAAGGTGGCCTACGAAACAGGTAGTGTTTTCTCAAATAACTCGGTGGTCTGGTTAGAAAATCATGAAGAGGGGCACCTGGGGGGCTCAGTCGGTTAAGCGTCCAGCTCTTGGTTTCGGCTCAAGTCATGACCTCACAGTTCATGGGATTGAGCCCCATGTCGGGCTCTGTGCTGACAGCGTGGAGCCTGCTAGGGATTCATCCCCCCCCCTTTCTCCCTCTCTCTCCCCCTCCCTCTCCCCCTCCCTCTCCCTCTCCAAATAAATAAATATGAAGAGAATAAAAAGTTACAAATGCCATAAAATATCTATTTTGTTTCTTTAGTAGTTGGGAATAAATTGCATTTCTGAAGGCAGAATTGGAAGAACTTTGACGCTTTGGCCTTGCCTTCTCTGCTTTACTCCGCTCGTGCCGGTGGCCGTCACCTCTGCAGCCTGACTCCTCTGAGGCGGCTGCTCTCGAGGGCACCCCCCCTCCCCCCCCGCCGCTGCTTGAGGCAGTGAACAGGTGGGTGTTTTATTCTGTAAAGACCACAGGGAAACACAGTCTCGAGCTCCCTTATGGACTGTGCTGTGATCGGAAGCTCTCCCGTCTCGTACACGCTGCCATGGAAAGCCAGCTGGTAGTGTCCCTCACGCCCGGGCCCGCACCTGCCGGTGCACAGCTCACCGACCTCCCACGGTTCTGGCTGCCGGACGTGAGCCATGCTTTCTGTAGTTAGGAAGAGCAGGCTGCTGTAAAGTGCCAGGCCAGAGGCCACCTGATTGAGGTGACAGGAAGCAAAACATCATTTCCTCTCCCTTTCTAATTTGAAGGTTTTTATTATGTTTCCCCCAGTTTTGTTGAGATACAGTTGGCAGATAACATTGCAGACATTTAAGGTGTGCGGGGTAGCGATTTGGCGCGTGCTGTCAGATGGCCCCACGGTCAGTTGACCCAGCACCCATCACCTCACGTAGCCACAGTTGTCTTCTTGTCATGAGACCTTGTAAGACCTACCCTGTCCCTTTCTACGGTGAATATTCTTGTCCTCCTAATCCCCCACCCCCACCCCGGTCACCCCTATCTGTGCCAGCCCCCAGTATTGGATCTGGTCAGCGGCACTGCTCTCACTGTTCTGCCCCTGATCTCTGGAGTTCAGTTTTTGTCATTGTTTTTCCATATTGGTGTGTGGAGGTAGGTGTTGTGTTATGCATCTCAGCTGTATTTTGATACCTAGGAGACTGACTCACCACCTTAATCTCACCGGCTCAGAACAGCTTCAGAGCAAGTGGCTGCCTGCACGTGAGGTGGGGGAACATGTTACCAGACAAGCTAGCCGCCTTCCTGAGGTGTGCCTGTGTCCATCCATCCATCCCAGAACTCTCGAAGGCCATGCGTGGGTAGCTCCACACACCTCGCACAGGCCTTCTCTGGTCTTGGCTGGAGCAGTACCGCCGGTCCCTTCCCTAAGTGCTCCAGGACTCAGGGATTAAGGGTGGGATCTGAGACAATCTGGGCTTTTCAGGGAAGCCTCAGAGGTCATTCTTCCCTGACGTCAGGATTTGGGACAGAGAGGGGACCGTTTAGATTCTTTTTGTTTTGTTTTGTTTACTTAATTTATTTTTTAAATTACATCCAAGTTAGCATAGAGTGCAACACTGACTTCAGGAGTAGATTCCTTCATGCCCCTCACCCATGTAGCCCACACCCCTCCAAGAACCCTCTGTTTGTTCTTCATATTTAAGACTCTCTTATGTTTTGTCTCTCCCCCTGTTTTTATATTATTTTTGCTTCCCTTCTCTTATGTTCATCTGTTCTGTATCTTAAAGTCCTCATATGAGTGAAATCATACGATATTTGTCTTTCTCTGACTAATTTCGCTTAGCATGATACTCTCCAGTTCCATCCATGTAGTTGCAAATGGCAAGATTTCATTTTTTTTGATAGCTGAGTAATATTCCAGTGTGTGTGTGTGTGTGTGTGTGTGTGTGTGTGTGTGTGCGCGCGCGCGCGCGCACGCATCTTCTTTATCCATTCATCCATTGACAGACATTTGGGCTCTTTCCATACTTGGGCTATTGTCACTAGCGCTGCTATAAACATCGGGGTGCATGTGCTCCTTTGAAATAGCACAGCTGTATCCCTTGGATAAATACCTAGTAGTGCAATTGCTGGGTTATAGAGCAGCTCCATTTTTAACTTTGTGAGGAACCTCCACACTTTCCCCGAGTGTCTGCACCATTTTGCATTCCTGCCAACAGTGCAAGAGAGTTCCCGTTTCTCCACATCGTCGCCAACATCTGTTGTTGCCTGAGTTGTTACTGTTAGCCATTCTGACAGGTGTGAGGTGGTATCTCACTGTGGTTTTGATTTGTACTTCCCTGATGGTGAGAGACGTTCAGGATTTTTTCATGTGTCGGTTGGCCACCAGGATGTCTTCTTTGGAGAAGTGTCTATTCATGTCTCTTGCCCATTTTGCAAATATCTTCTACCATTCCGTCGGTTGCCTTTTAGTTTTGCTGATTGTTTCCTTTGCCGTGAAGAAGGTTTTTATTTTGAGGAGGTCCCAATAGTTCATTTTTGCTTTGGTTTCCCTTGCCTCCAGGGACGTGTTGAATAAGAAGCTGCTGTGGCCAAGGTCGAAGAGGTTCCTGCCTGCTTTCTCCTCGAGGATTTTGATGGTTTCCTGTCTTACATTTAGGTCTTTCATCCATTTTGAGTTTACTTTTTGTGTCTGGTGTAAGAACGTGATCCAGGTTCATTTTTCTGCATGTCGCCGTCCAGTTCTCCCAGCACCACTTGCCGAAGAGAGTGTCTTTATTCCACTGGATATTCTTTCCTGCTTTGTCAAAGATGAGTTGGCCTTACGCTCGTGAGTCCATTTCTGGGTTCTCTCTTCTGTTCCATTGATCCGAGCGTCTGTTCTTGTGCCACCATTTAGATTCTTTATCTTGCCATTTGCTTTCAATGGAGTGCCTCCTTCATTGGGAGCTGAGGTTGATAGACACAGAGCATGGGAAATTTCTGTGTGGTGCTAGTGGGTGTGAAATACAGTCACCTTCCTGCCTGGATGTATGGACACTGTAATGGGAAAGGAAGGTGGGGGTGGGGCTGGGCGTGGAGGCAGCTCTCCAGGTCTGTGGGATCCCCCACATGTGCACATTAGATGCCATTATAACCTGGTTCCAGTTCTTTGCTTTCATCTGAGTGACCATCCACTTACTGCATCTTGAATCCACAGAGCCACCATGACCACTCATGGGGCCTCAACTTAACTTTGGCCGCCAGGCTCTGGCTGTTCCTGGTGCAGCCTTGTTCCAGGGCAGGCTCATGGCCCTCTCCTTGCAAGTACACATTAAATAGCAGGTGTCCACAACATGTGTGCAGGGGCTGTTGGTAGCTCCCCGGAGAAGCTAGGGAGCCACAGCCAGGAAGAAACTTTTGGCTTTCCTTAGGAATCTTTCTTTTCTTTCTTTTTTTTTTTTTTAATCAAACAGTTTTAATCAAGTTAATAGTAAGCAGTAAAAGTACAATTATATGCAGAGCCCCATATTATACATGTTTAAATTATTTTCCATTGTCTTTACTTGTAAGGTGTTGAAGGTGGGACCCACTCTTGAATCTTCTTTCTAGTGGTAGAATAAGGTACATATTGTTCTGGAGTGCCACTCACATTGAACTTATGGTTTGTCCAAATGAATTTACGAGCAGTAGGTGGTTTTGTTGTTGGAGGATCATCAGTCATAGAGTGAAGCCAACGATGCCATTCAGGGGGGACCATGCTTCCATCCACATCCCAGAATGTGTTCTTGCCATTCATTTCAGTAGTATATATAACCCATCGGTGACGACCAAAAAACTGCTTATTGTCCTCATGGTATTTGTTTCCATATTTGTCTTCCCCCACTAATGTACCAACCCTCACATCATTTGCCCTGAATAAAACTCGTAGATAGCCGCGGAGGCCGCCGTGGCCGCTGACCTGCTGCAGCCCGCGTTTCAGGACCTGCAAGTACTCCATCTTTCCCAGCCTCCCGGGTGCTACGCTCAAAATGCACCGGGAGGTTTCCTTAGGAATCTTAAATCTCATCACTCTTGCAACTTTTATCCATGAAATAATCGCTTCCTTTTGTGGCTCCTCCCTGTTTGTATTCTAGATGACCTTGGTCCCCATATCTGTCTCTCACCTTAACCAGCACCACAGCATCTTTTCTGCCGTATGTCGTAGGTACGTATTTCCAGGTGGCGGGAGGCCGCTGCTCTTGCTCCTTGAGCAGCTGCCTGCAGAGCTGAGAGCCGAGAGCCAGGGGGCTGGGCTGAGCTGGAAGGGAGCTTGTGGTTTCCCTGCTCCCCCAGCCAGGAGCTGCCCAGTGGAGAGTCCATAAAGGAGTGCTGGTGTCCGAGCCTTTTCCAAGGTCATCGTTGTGTGCTAATCGTGTGGGTCCTGCCCGCGCTCTGCTCTGTAAGACAGGAGGTGCACGTTCCATGTACCTCGGGAAAGACGAATCATCTAATTCTTGCTTTTCTCCTCTAAACTGAGCAGTGGGGAACCAGGTCAGGGTTACAGGTCCTTGCAGTTTTACCAATTAGTGTGCAGCCGGGCACAGCAGATCTGGGTCAGGAGTCGTGTTTCAGTGTTGACTTAGACAAAGCGTGCTCATGCCTAATGCTTGTGATCTAAGTGGAGAGGTGGGGGGCCTTGGCTCAGAAACGTAAGTCCCCCAAGCAGCACATTGAGTGTGATCTCGGTTTTGGCCAAAAGATACACACCAGTGTTTTGCTGGAGACTTGGGTACTGGGGATTTGTCCTCAGTTTTCCTTCCGTGTGTCAGCATTATCTAAATTTTTTTTAACAATAAAAATGTTCTGCTGTTTTCACATTAAGTAGTTGTTTAAAAAGAGAGATCACGCTTCATTTCCTCTTCTTTCTCCAAACCCCTTGAGCCAAGTGTCTAGACTGCAGAGCTGGGGGCTGCTCGGGAGTACGAGTCAGGCCTGAGTTATTAGCGTTTTACATCAGGTAACTTCTAATAACTGGTTTTTAATAACTGACCGCGGTGTGGAAGTTGAAAATCCGGACAAGAAAGAGGGATGGTCATGGCGTAGGTGGCAACATAAATGGCTTTATTTACTGTTTGTAGTTCTTCTTAGGTGTAAGGTGAAGACTTCAGGTAAAACGGAAGCTGAAGTGACTGATTTCTTCCAGCTTTGCTTGGAGCATCCGTGTGGTGGCCCCTGGCCTCTAATGTTTCTGATGGTTTGGAGGGAGCCAGTGGGTCAGCACAGCCCTTCCCGCTTCCCTTTGCTTTCCCCAGGCCTCAGGTAATTCCAGCAAAGCACGTATCCTTGAAGTTATCTCAGGTGCCGTGGAAGGGAATTGAACAGATGTGGTCTGAGTGCTACAGCCACGCCACAGCCCAGAGAGCTTGAATGGCTGCACTGTGGTCACCAAATGAATGACCCATGGCCTTCACAGGTCCATCTGGCTTTCTCCTGCCTCTGTCACATCTGTTCATGGGGCTGAGAATGTTCCCCTAAACACTCGATGACAAGGTGAGTAGGTTTAGTGAACACACACACACACACACACACACACACACCAAATATCCTCCAGCCTGAATTTGACGAACAGCAGGGCATCAGTTTCTTGAGAATAGAATTCTGAAGGTCTGGTTCCATGGATGGCATTTCCTAGCAAGCCTGGTGGTGGGGCTTCTCTCTGCGTTTGGACAGATGAATGCAGCTGTGTGGAGGGCCCACATCTGGGCTGTTCTTGGGGGTTCCTCCTTGTGTGCTTCACAACCTGAGTCCGACTGGCTACATTCAGGAGCGAGATCCTAGTTCACGGGAATTTGGCAATCCAGGATAGCGAGTCTGGGTTCAGGTGAAGCTTTCTCCTCTGCCTGCAAAGGTTTCTTCTGGAAGAGTCCTGAGGCTCTGCTTCTTGGGCCCACTGAGGACTTGTGTTCACCCGGAACCAGCTGTCACTGTGTGGTGTCACGTGGAGAGGGATCTAACATGGGGTTGTGCGCTGCCCCTAGCTGTCCCCTGCTGCTCCCGGTGACCGCGTCTTGCAGGGACGTAGGATGCAGAACCTGGGGTTTCGGCATGACTCTTGTCACTGTGATCGTCTCCTGCCTTTTGGCCTCTGTGCAGGACTTTGTCTTCCTTTTAGTGTTGGAAGGCGTGTCATCCCGGGCAGGCTGCTTATTCCCATAACTAGACAACCACGTAGCCTGTTTTGTAAACTAGAATTCTTGTTATAATATGGCTTTTTGTTACGACGTAAGGTTGGGGGTTTTACAGCGAGCGAGAAGGCTGTCGGCCTGGTGGGCGTGGGCGTTTCGGGAGTCTCTGCGGTCTTCCTTCCTGCCGTCTCTTTGCCCACCCCTGCACTCACTCTAGGGATCGATTATTTACCAGCTGCTCAGGGCTTGGGCACTGGGCCTGTGAGAACCAGAGCCGGCGCATCTGTGCAGCGAGCTGTCCTCTGACACATGCCGGGAGCACTTCTGCCCGTCCTCTATATTGTCTCCAGTTGTCACTGTGTCCCTAACCTGAGGAATGACTTGCTGGGTGTGGATCCCATCATCATCATCGTTGTGCCTAATACCAGTCACGTCAGTGAAGCCTTGCCACCAGCTCTCTCCAGCACGCTCCCCTCCCCCTCCTCCCCTCCCCTCCGCCCCACCCGCACCCCCCTGCCGAAAGCACACTGATAGGAGAGCCTGTGACTCTCAGTTCAGCAGCTCAGTCAAGTTCCCCTGCACTTTTCTCTAGCTTTTCTGCGAACGAACCTGTGTGATTTTTGTCTTTAAGCAAAAACTTGTTTGGCCTTACAGCAAATATGTTGACCCTTCACTGCCCAGGGCACCTCCCTTGGTTGGGTGGTGTCCGCGGTGTGGGTCTGCAGGACCCCCAAGGATGCAGCTGCAGCCATGTGTGCTGTGGAGTAGCTTGCTGGCCAGATACCTGCAGGCTCGCGGCACCTCACAACTTAGGAGAAAAGGAGTTAAAAATGCATCATCACTTTGCAGCTGGGATGCCAGAAATAACGTCTTTCACAGTGGCGTTCTTGGTGGAAAGGAGGCGTTTGATACATACTCGTTTATATTTGGACCTGAATTGAAGCTTGAGCAGTTTGGAGATGGAGAAAATAGAGTGGTGAATAAAGATGAAGGTGTATGTTTTTGAGAAATGAGGATTGGAAACTGTGAAATGGTAAGGTTCCTGAAGCAGGTTAGTTTCTAAAATTTTTTTTGTATTTTTAAAATTTTTGATGAAAGTTACCTTTCTTGGGAAATTATTTGGAAATAATTATGACGTAAATGGGCGGTTGTTCGGTTTGTCCTCCACCCCCAGTCCCAGCTCCTTGATGGTGAGGATATACAGTCTTACGTATGTTGGGCTGTATAAGTACGTACTACCTCTCGAAGGGCCGGCGTTCATGGGAGGAGGGATGGAGCAGGGTCCCGAGAGTTCAGGGGTGACCCTTGGAGGCACGTGGGTGCAGAGAGCATTGCAAGAGGTGCCACGGGAAGTCCTGACCTGGTCTGGGGCACGTGCACGGTCGGGTCACGCAGGCTGCACCTGCAGTGTCCTAATCCCACGTCCAGGTTTCAGGGCATATTGAGAACCCTGTTCATGGTTTACACTTGATTTGAGCTTCCTTTTTTTTTTTTAATTATGTTACAAATTTTTCATTCCACTTAGAAGCTGGTAGACGGTCTGTCTGAGAAATTTTTAGATTTGTGATAACAAGATAAAGAGCCCACGTGTGCCTTGTTTGCGGAGCCCCGCACCTGCCTCCCGTGCCCCTTGCTGACTGCAGAGCGTTCCTGGAGCAGCTTCACGTCTGGTGTGGGGCAGGCGTGGGGCTGTCCCCACCGTCCAGGAACCAGTCAGAAAGGCCTTCCAGGCACGTCTCAACTTGAGACATTTTAGGGCTAGCTTTTTAAGAGTATCGGGGACCTGGGTGGCTCAGTTGGTTAAGCGTCCGAGTTTGGCTCAGGTCATGATCTCGCGGTTCGTGGGTTCGAGCCCCGCGTCGGGCTCTGTGCTGACAGCTCGGAGCCTGGAGCTGCTTCGGATTCTGTGTCTCCCTCTCTCTCTGCCCCTCCCGTGTCCTTGCTCGCTCGCTCTCTGTCACTCTCTCTGTCTCTCTCTCTCAATAATAAGCAAGCATTAAAAAAAATTAAAATAAATAAAATAAAGAGTATTAGTGGGCACGGATGAACGTGTGTGCTGAGTCTCCTTTTGTTGGCCGGCCCCTCCCAGGGAGCAGCAGCGTTAGTGCGTCCAGAAGCATGCCTGGGCTTGGAGCTGGCTGGAGGAGACGCGGTACTCTTCACATGCCGTCCGTGCCCTGTATGCACTGCCCTGCTGGGTGTGCCACCCTCTGTAGGTGGGGGGGCATCAGGTGGTAGGGGGTGCCTGGGGCCCCCTGCTCCCAAGTTGATCTTCCCATACCTGCTGTCTTCCTCCTGTTGACAAGGAAAGGGCTAACAGGGAGCCCTCCCCTGCTCTCTGCACCTTTGCCCTGAGCTCCTGGGGTTGGGACCCGAGTCAGCCACTGGGAGGCCTGTGGGGGGAGCACTGCACGGGGAGGAGGGAGAGCTGCTCTGGCCGTGGTCATGCTGCTCGATGGTGGTATGTACAGGTGTGCCTGGTGTGCCACCATTTTTAGGGACCAGAATGTGCTGCAGCAGGTTACTCTCCATCCCTGGACGGCCTGCAGCATGGTGCCGCGAGGGAGCCGCGAGGCCAGGGTCCAGTGTTGACAGGTACTGCCTTTTACCCCACAGCTACACCATTTCTTCTGGTATGATTTTGGAGATATGTTTTTTGTTGTTGTTGTTCAGGTTCAGCCATCAGCTTGGTTTAGGATCTTGGGAAAGTGACTTAACTCTTTCGGGTTAGACTGGATGACTGTTGAAGGCGTTTTCTGTTACCGGGTCGCAGCAGTGTCTCCTCTCCCATCCAGTGATCTACAAACAGCAGGGGAGCTCTCTGTGGTAGTAATGACGGGGGAAGACCGGATGACGATGACCTGCATTTCTTGTAATGAAAACATCGACTGTGGCTCCTCTGGCCTTCCTCTGCTGCGTGTGTGCGTGCACAGCAGCCCCTCTGTGAAGGAGCTGTGAACTTGGGTGACTGGGGAACACTCGTGGGGAACTGATGAACAGCTGTGGCTGGGAGGGGACAGTGTATTGCCAGGCAGTGAGCTTCAGTGAGCCACCAAGACATGGCAGCTTCCTGACTTCACATAAAAGTTAAAATTTTTATTTAACTTTCCATTAGGGATGTTTCTAAACATTCCCAGAATCTGAGAGAACAGTGCCCTGTATACCTACCCAGTTTCGGCAGTCCCCAACATTTTGCCAGTCTGGTTACATTTATTTCCTTCCCCTGCTTATTTGTGTCTTTGTTTTCTTAAAAATTTCAAATTTAATATTTTAGTGTAAGTC
The DNA here is from genome assembly GCA_028646485.1 of Cryptoprocta ferox. NCBI lineage: Eukaryota > Metazoa > Chordata > Mammalia > Carnivora > Eupleridae > Cryptoprocta > Cryptoprocta ferox. Next base: position 55,930,613 of record CM053563.1, on the reverse strand, counting down.
TCAGACATCATGTCATTATATTTGCGCAGTCTTCAGTATCTCTCATAAAGCCCTTTACAAAATCTTGGCCGTTGTTCTTTCAGCGGTGCTTGGTTCCAGCCCCTGGCGCTTGCCTGACCGTTGAAGGCCTGCTGACCACCTTGCTCCAGACCAGGGTCTCCCTTTGGATGGGCCTGTTGCTTGGGCTTCCTGCAGACACCTCTTGTAGGCAGCTCCCCCACCCCCTGCCCTCTTGATGGAGGAAAGCATGGTGGTGGTACTGGGCGGTTGTGGGTGGCTCCCTCACCCTGTCCATAGGGGATGGCACCGTGTGGCTTTTCTTCTAGACTTCGAGTATTGTTCGAGTATTACAGTGCATCTCGTTATGTGCTTGCTTTTTCTTTTCCTCCTGAAGGCGTAAACTCTAGTGGTTAAGTTTTCACAGAATTGAGTGTTTAAAAACCTTTATTTATGTGAGAGTCAGGTTCTGTCCTTGGTGGTCTCTGTGGTTCTTCGGTTTGAAGCAACAATCAGTGGGGGTTCCCCTGGTTCAGTGCAGACCCTCGCTCCTGCTCTTGTGTTCTGGAGTCCACTGCTCCTCCAGTTCCAACTTGACAGCTTCAGTAGGACTTCTTAAGAAGTGGCTCTCCATGAGCCTTTGGTGTGTGTGACGTGCAGGTGTAGGAGGCTGGTGTGTGATGTGCGGGTGTAGGAGGCTGGCGTTCTGATGGATTCGCATCCTGGCTGCCAGCTGCCTTGCCTTCCCTGGTCAGTGCACCTGCCCTCCAGGAGTGACGGGCTCCTTGGGTTTCTGTGCTGCTGGAGCGGCAGGACGCGCCCGCCTTGGGCGAGGCCGGGAGGGGACCTGGTGCCCCTGCCCTCCTCAGTGTTGCCATCTTCGGGTGCTGCTAGGGTAGCTCTGGCGGATCTGTGTCAGCCGGGTCATCTTCTTGGGGTTGGGGTGCAGATCTCCAGTCTGCGGTGCCCTCCTCCTCTCCTGCCCCGGAGAAGCCGTGCTGGCATAGCTGCTGCTGGACTTGTGTGCTGGCGTCGGGGGCGCTCCCGTGCTCACGCTGGCTGGCAGGGGCCGCCACGTTCTCCCGTCTCCTGTCTCCCGTCTGTTGCCAGGGCGGGGGGTGGGTGGTGGACAGATTAAAACTACACCAGGCTGTGAAATTGACGGTGTTAGTAGTTTGTTTGTTTCTTAGGAATAGTTACTCCGTTGGGTGTTGATGTTCAGCCTGTCCTTAGTGACTTGTCCCTTTCTTGAGTGTTTGGGAAGGAGCTCTGGTGAGAATGAAAGTCAGTCTGTCTCCCTCCTGCTATATCAGAAAAGAGCACAGGCATGTGGCAGTTTTTAATTCTCAGTAAGTCTTACCTGTCATGAGATAGGGCAGCTGCCAGCATCCTTGCCAAACATATTTAGGGAAACTTAAGTGTGGAGCTGAACTGTGCAGCCGCGGGGCCGCGGGGCCCAACAGCAGCAGAGGGGCCATACCTGGTCCCGTGGTGTGCGTGCAGGGCTGCCAGGTAAACGGGAGGGGCTGCGCCAGCCCGTTGTAGGTGCAGGCGCACCGCAGTCGTGCTCAGCAGCCTCCGTCGCCAGAGTCCTGGAAATCTTACTCAAGATGATGGTCTCCTTGGTTAAACCTCACTTCTGCATTTGGGACTTGTAGGGGAAGGAAGTGAGGTCAGCGGGCACCACCACCACACCCAGCTGGATGAGCTGCGGGCCTCGGTCGGCTCTTTAAAAAAAATTTTTTTTTTATGTCTTTATTTTATTTTGAGAGACAGAGAGTGAGCGGGGGAGGGAGGGGCAGACAGAGAGGGAGACACAGACTCTGAAGCAGGCCTCAGGCTCTGAGCTGTCAGCACAGAGCCCGACGCGGGGCTTGAACTCATGAACCATGAGATCATGACCTGAGCCGAGGTCAGACGCTTAACTGACTGAGCCACCCAGGCGCCCCTCAGTCGGCTCATTTTAATGAGCAGTAGGAGCTATGCTCAAGGCAGGCACTGCCCCCTCCTAGCTGGAGGGATTGCTCCATGGCCCCCGGGTGAGACTGTAGGAGCCTTTGCCATTTTGCCTGACATGATGGGGCGGGAGGCTGTGGGGGTTTCTGCAGAACCCTTACTGGGCTCAGGGTCCTGACAAGCGTGGTCCTGGAGAGGTGCTGGCAGGTCGTGTGGGTACTCGGCACTGCTACCCGGGTCGTGGCCGATAGCCCCTTCCAAAACCTTCTCCACATGGGCCCCACACCTAGGGGGCACTTATCAGAGCTCTGTGGCTGCCTCTGAACTTAGTGTCCTCGGAGCCTGAGAGGAACTGCGCCTGTTCTGGTGCTAGAAGCTGGTTGTGCTGATGGCGGCCCTCCCCACCACGCCTGCCGGGATGGCCCATCTCTTCCCCTGCTCTTCCTGGACCTGCATCTAGAAAAGGTTTGCTTTGTGGTCACACGAGCACGGACTCTGCCTGGGCCCTGCCTAGGGGACAGGCGCTCAGCTGGGGGTGGAGGTGGACACAGTCCGGCTCCCCCTGGTTTTTCTTTGTTGGTGTTCTTGAGGCCATTGTAGATTCACAAGTTTTCCCAGTTTTTCCAGTGGTGACATTTTGCAAAACCGTGAGCACTGTCACAACCAGGATAGGATCCACTCTGGTGCTCTCCTGTGACCTTACTCAGACTCCCCCAATCTACATTTACTTGGTGCCGTTTGGTCACAGGTGCGGCTCCCTGTGTTCAGCACGGCTCCTCACAGCACCCGGTGACCAGTAGCCACCAGCCTGCTCTCGGTCTCTGTGGCTTTGCCTGTCCTGGACATTTCGTGGAAGCACATCACAAAACATGGGGCCTTTTGTGTCCGGCATCTTCCACCGAGCACCGTGTTTTCAGGGTTCACGCACCTCGTTCTGTGTGTTGGCACATCATTCCTCCTCACGGCTGGATCCTGGTCCCTGGCGGAAGCAGCTCACTTTATCACCTGACGCCTCGGCATCATTTGCTCCCCTTGGTGATTATGGATAGTGCCGGCTGAAAAATCACGTACAAGTTTTTATGTGATGTGTTTTCGTTTCTCTTCAGCCATAACCCAGGAGAGGGATTGCAGCCCTGCTTTTTGGTTTGATTCAAGCCTTTGGAGAATTTTGTGTGTCTTCTGGAGGAACCCATTGAGGTCCGGGTGCTGTGGCTTTGATTTGGCGTACCGTGCTTGCGCCTGGACACTGGGCCAGGGTCGAGCTGGGTTGTGAGGAGGTCCGTGCTGGTCCTCGTGGCCTGTGGGAGGACGGAAGGGCTCCCTCTTCCTCACTTGTGCCGGGACATGGGGCCTGCATCTCGGCAACATCCTGCCACTGCACAGCTATCCGCTTTCCTTAGGAACACAGGAGGGCCTCCTGTTATTGTCCTACCCCCCGACCCCCTGTTCTGTGGTCTCTTGTTGTCCTGTATTGTCCTTTAGAGCAAGAAGTTAATTTGAGAGCAAGAGAAAGTACTGCCCAGAAAAGCCTTAAAAAGATGGATGTGGACAAAGTGGTTGGAAGCTGGTTGGATTTACTTACTGCTTGTGAACAAAACCAGAAACCAGGTGAATGCAGCCTCTTCAGGTGAAGAGAACAGTTTGCTGCAAGTACAGTTTCCTACAGAGCAGATGTATACATGAGGAGCTTACTGTCGGAGCCTGACGACATCAGCAGTGGCAGACGAAGTGTCATGAAGATAACCCACATGGCACATCTGCTTGCTTTGGTATTTCATAAAACAAAAAGAGGGAGTTTAAAAGGGATCTTTAGATTTGAATTCCCGCTGTCACGTTGTTTTCCTCAAACGTAACTGGTTTTAACCCAGAATACGGCGTGAGTCTCCAGGAGGCATCTCTAAGCATGAACCCCTTTCCCAAGCACTTACCTTGGGGCTTGAGGAGGGGGTGCCTGCCCGCGTCAGGGCAGGGAGCCCTGCCTTTGGGCCGGTGGCCGTTTGGGAGAGGCCGCAGCACACACAGGAGTGATCACTGGATGCAGTGGGGACAGTGGCTGTGGAACCGGGCCCAGGGGCACCAGCATGCTGCGGCTCTGCCTGCCGTGGGCCCCGAGAAGCGGGTGGGCTTACCAGGCTGGGGGGGAGCCAGGGTAGAGGAGCAGGGCGGAAGGGCACCCGGGGCCCCTCACGTTGCTGTGGGCAGCGGCAGATTTATAGGGAGTCCATCGGGTGACTTTTGCAGTAGCTGCGGGTGTGGCCTTGAGGACGTGGAGGGGGCAGCCCAGGCCGGCCCTGCGGCAGCGGCACAGGCGGGACCCGGGAGCGCTGCTCCACCCCGTGACAAGGTCCGGCCCGCACGCTTGGGCACTCACAGCTGTGTTAGGTGCTGACACCAGGCATGTGAAGACACACACACACACACACACACACAGACCTGTGTGATCTCACTGTCCCTGCTCCTCCTGGTCGAAGCGGGACGGAGAGAGGCAGAGGACGGCCACAGTGAGGGATCAGGGCTGTGCCCCGTCTGGGCGGCGGGCCAGCTGCTGGCAAACCGCAGGCTGTGTTTGTACGACCAGATTGCCGAGGGTGGTTCTCACGTTCTTAAAGAGCAGGGCCTGCGAAGGAGTTGCTGCCTGGCCCTCTCCTGAGGCCGCCCCCCTGGAGCCCGGGCCGGCCGGTGCTGTCCGGTTACGTGCCACTGACGGCCGGGCCTGGAGTGTATTCCAGCAGCCGCGTGACCGATGCGGGATGAGGGGGTGGGTCAGGGAGGCCAGTTTGTCACGAAAGACGACTTCTGTTGAGAACGCCCCTGAGCACCGTCCTTTCGTGTCTCTGTGGGGCACAGTCCTCCCTCCAGCGAGCACACCTGCTTGCTTCTCTGCTGTTAGGTGTTGGGGGGG
>CM053563.1:55846725-55925658 GCA_028646485.1 Cryptoprocta ferox | reverse complement strand
GATCACCCCCCCCCCCCCCCCGCCCCGGCCCGTGAGGCTCAGCCCACCCTGGGGCCACGCGGATGATTTTGGCTCTTCTGAATCGGAGAGTAGTTACGCGTTCTGTGTTTTGCATTTTTCACGTAAGTAATTTAACCTTACGGCTCTAACATTCGGACTCAAACACAGGTCTTTTATGAACCTGCTGAATTTAGACGGAAATGTTACTAAGCAGGTGATACTGGAGAATGTATGTAACATCGCCTACGGATTTGTATATTATAGAAACATCTTGCATTTATATTTAATTATTCGGGATGCTTGTACGCAATGAGGCATACGTACTTCATGAGAGTCACAAGGATGTGTCATTTTCAAGTGGAATCTGAGGTTTCTGGAGTTCCATTTACAGATCTTTTCTCCACAAATCGGTTGTCTGCTCCGGAGCTCCCCTTCGCACCAGATCTTTCAGCTACTTTAAGAATTCAGCTCTTCAGTCACCCAGCAAAATTGTCATTCCTGGTGGGGCTGTTGTTAACAGTGTCTTAGGAAGGACTGCAGACAGCGCACGTAGTGAGGAAGGGGGTAGTGAAGGGAGGTTCATGTCACTTATGTTAAATCGTGATTATTTTCGTTTTCAGACTTGTTATTTATTGAAAGAGGTGTCACGGCATCCTCCAAAAAGTTTGGGGAAAGACTTGGAATGTCATTTCCGTGCTAAAATTTGAAAATTAATGTGATATTTTTCACTTTGGTCCGTGCTGGGGGATTTCACAAGTGCTCGGCATTTGGTTCTCTTTTTCTCGTGGCCGTGTACATGCCCAGCATTTTGAGTGTGACAAGGAGGCAGTGTGATACGGTGGCTCCTTCACTGCAAGGAGCCAGGATGGGCCTGTGTCCTGTGGGGGCTCCGCAGCCTCACAGGGTCTTCCTGGACTTTCAGTGCCGTGTTAGGGCAAAATGGAAGAGGAGAGATTAGGAATCAGCATAGCTCCAAAGGCAGTGCTGTATTCAGGGCTAAATGTGTGTTTATTCAGCATCCCACACTGTTCTCCTTATTTCAGAATTCGCCCTGTTCTGAATGACAGGTGTATCAGTTTATTGCTGTGTAACAAAACCACCCAAAACCTCATGTCTTAAAACAACAGTGATTGTGTATTTCTCTTAACTGTCATGTTCCCGGGGTGTTTTTCTGCTGTTCATGTGTTGGGGTCGTTCATGAGGTGACCGTAAGCTGGTGGACGTGGGAGGGGTGTGTCCGGTGTGCGCCGCGCGTGAGTGCTCAGCCGGGCTTGGGACGCAGATCGCGCCAGGATTTGACAGAGTGAGAAGAAGAAACTCTGGGTTGATGTTCCTAAATCGTAGGGTAGAGAATTGTGAACTATCTACGTTGTTCCCTTTAGAGATTTTAAAACTTTGTGAGACTAAATTTTAATCCTTGCCTGGCATTTAATAATAAATAGCAAATTTGCGTGTGCTGTGCAGTCACAGGGTGAGTTTGGAGGTTGCTTCGGATTAGAGAGTGAACCAAAAAACCTGAAAATCTAAGTATTTCTGACCAGGATTCTTTAGCTTGGAAATATTGTGTGTTTTTCATCCATCTCCATAACAGCTTTGATTTGTGTCACGTTTACATGTCTCTCAGGCTTCCGTGTCGTGCACTTCATTTTGTAACTGTCCTTTCAGCTTTGATTCTGAGGTGTGGGCAGAGGTTGCCCTTGATGCTGCTGGGCTGAGTCGTCTTGCGGTGGCGTTTCCTGACTTGACACCGTGTGGACGGAGCCATATCTCACTGTGACCACAGGAGACCTCGAGTGTCCAGGGTGCCCCCGTGGAGCATGAACACGCTGCGAAAAGCCCTGATTTCAGAGCGGAAGCAGGGCGTGTGGTCGCTGGGCCTGTCCGGCCGGCTCGCTGCCCCGAGGGTGTCCTGACTCCCGGAGAAGCGCAGGTGGATGCGGCTCCCGTGGTCCCCCCGGCCCCTCACTGTGACAGCTTTGGCGAGGCCTGCAGCACTGAATGCCCTGCTCCCTGCTGCCCGGGCGGGCTTCCCGGGAGGGGAGGAATGGGGATTCTGCGGGGGGTCCCGTAGAGAGGTCTGGTTGTCGGTGGCTGAGAGCACTCTCTCCGGCTGTGTCAGGAGCAGGTTCTAGACCCTGTGGAAGAACAGTGAAGCCCGAGCGGGAGGTCTTCCCAAGGACGTCGCAGAGGCTGGGCCTGCCGGGCGCTCGGTTCTGGGGACCCACCTCGGCCTGTGCTTCCCTTTACAGCCGAGTGCTCCCTAGCCAGGACCTGCCCAGGCGTTTTCCTCCTTCCGTCTTTCTCGTGGGCCCCGGTAGGTGTTCTCCTCTTCCCTCCGCGGCCCCCCCTCACCCCGCCCATATGAACACAGAGCCCCTGCAGGGGCGAGGTCGCCAGATGTCAGTGGCGGGTGTTCCAGGCGGTGTGTGGTCGACCTCATCTTGAGCGGTGCTGTCCCCAGTGCCCCTTTCCTGGCATTCCTGCCGCGTTGCCAACACGCTCAGAGGGGAATGTTGATTCTTGAAAAACCATTACTGGCTATTACAGGAAACAAAAATAGATCTGTGGGCCTTTAATCTTTTAAATATTTTAAAACTTAAGGTGTACAGTCCTGCATAATATCATCACATATAACTTAAATACCATTCATTACAAATATGTTACCAAATGACTAAAATATGTGCAGTCTGGGGCACCTAGCAGGTTCATTTCGTTGAGCATCTGACTCTTTTGTTTTTGGTTCAGGTCATGATTTCACGTTTCATGAGTTCGAGCCCCACATCAGGCTCTGTGCTGGCAGCACGGAGCCTGCTTAGGATTCTCTCCCCCCACCCCCCTGCCCTGCCCCGACTTGCTCTGTCTGTCTAAATAAATAAATAAATAAACTTAAAATATGTGATGCTAATTTTGGTATCTGCCACATTTATTTGTTGATTTAGGTTTTGCAGCTCTTACACAAGAGTCTGCCGAGTGCTGTCCTCTCTTCCTTCCGTATCACTTGGGCATCTCATGCTGCTGCTAAGAGGAAGCAGGTGAAGGTGCCTCTTAGGACCTCAGACTCCAGCTGCAGGTTCAGTGTGGAGAGGCGGAGGGGCGGGCTGGAAGGAGCTGAAGTGCCATTAATAACTGCCGTGGCTGGCAGCCAGGGCTCAGAGCAGAGGATTAGCCGGAACAGCCAAGACCGCCAGACCTCGGCGAAGAGGCAGGAGCTGAACAAGAAGCCCGCCGTGTTGCCAGGCCCGGGCCCGGGGGACTTTGCTGGGTCCCAGGGCGTCACCCTCTCACTGTGTGGTCACAGCAGTTGGAGTGAATGGAAGGTGGCTGCCGTAGGGATCTTATTTGGTCTTCACTAAAAATAAGAAAGGATTCTTGAGCCATCTGCATTGGGCATTTGTTTTGTGGAGACACCGATCGTGCGTGGAGGGCAAAGGGGTACGTACCGTCCGTGGTCTTGTTTTTGAGATTGTATTTTCTGGAGCCATCGTTTAGGTGAGGACATTGGTGGTGATGTGGCTAAGGTCTCTGGAACGCTCAGTTTTGAAGCAGAGGACAGCTTTCCTGAGTAAGTAACTGGTAACGTGGACATACAGAAATGGGCTCCGGGCAAAGGACCTGGCCTGCTGTTGTCGACGCCCTTTCTCCTTTGTGGACGGACTCGTGATGGTACAGATGGTGCTTGACCCGTGGCAGAGTGCTATCACTTCCGCCTGTGGGCTCCACCTGCACCTCGCCGGGGAGGGACGACGCCACCGGCCTCTTGTGTCGTGTTTGAGCCTCTGTCACAGGACGCAGTTGGTGGCATCTGGGTGTGTACTGAACCAGGTGTCCTTTACTAACAACATTAACACGTCTACAAGTGATGGTCAAGAGTCTTAAGCCAAAAAAACAAAACACTAAAGCTGAAACTGGATTCTTTTTTTAAAAAATTTATTTATTTATTTTGAGAGAGAGCACAAGCAGGAGAGGGGCAGAGAGGGGGAGAGAGAGGATCCCAAGCAGGCTCCATGCTGTCGGCTCAGAGCCCCATGCGGGGTTTGAACCCAGGAACCGTGAGATCACCACCTGAGCGGAGATCAAGAGTTGGACGCTCAGCCAACTGAGCCCCCCTGAAGCTGAATCTTGAAGTGAGACACGTGAGGTGTCCCGGCACGAGGAGAGTGACGTCCGTGCCTGCCGCGTGCCCTTGTGGCGTCTGTCAGAACGCCTTCTGGCGTCTGTCTGTCTGTCTGTCTGTCTGTCAGAAAGCCTTCTGGCGTCTCCAGGCGGCACCCTGGCCCGGCGCAGAGGAAGCCATGGCGAGCGGGGCGGAAGACACCGCGGCCCCCCGCCGGAGGCTTCCTCTCTCCTGCCCCCTCTCTGGCTTGGGAGCAGAGCCTCCGAGACGCGATTTTCCCTGCAGGGCGCCAGCGTGCGTGCGGGCGGCCCGCTGGCCAGACGGCGAAGCCTCGGGGAGCTCACGCGTTTTGCCTTGGTGGGCGCTCCCGGTTCTTCTGAACCCGTTCTCATCAGAGCCTGTGAGGAAGGCCCGAGTGCGCGTGAAGGGCAAGGTGGCACCGGGGTCGCTCGCGCGCGTGGTGACGGGCCCGTGGCGCGCGCCCGGTTCTCGTGGCGGAAGCCCCGTGGGCGCCGCGCCCGGCCCTGGCGCCGAGCTGCGCGCACTCGCACGCGAAGGCGCGCGCTCCGTCCCGCGGCGGGCGCGCACCTGCCGGGGCTGCTCGGGCCGGGGCGCCGCGCCGCTCCCGTCCGCTCTGCCCTTGGGCCGCCGGTCAGGCCCGTGAGCGCGCACGCTGCGACCCTGGCCTTTGGAACGGCCCCACCTCTGACCCATAACGATGTGTTAAAAGCTACGTCTGCGGCCTCAGTTTCTCCATTGTTAAAACTGGGAGGGAGCCAGCCTTTCTGGGACACTCCTGGGAGTGCTTGGGGCGGGGACGCAGCGCCCGCAGAGTGTGGCCTGCAGGAGTCCCCCCGAGGGCCTGTGATCGTGAGAAGTGGTTTCATTAACGGAAAAGGACCTGCTCACAGAACGGTCTTGAAGGACGAGTTTCAGAAAGTGAGTGCAGTGATTGAAGGACCCCGTACTTTCCATCACTTCGATCCTGGTGCCCTTTACAAGAAGAAGAGGAGAAAGGAAGGACAGATGTTCCGCAACGGAGCAGCCTGCGCTCGGGCCCCTACTGCGGGCGTCTGGGGCCGCCTGGAGAGGCTCGCTGGCCGCGGCCCTACAGGGGTGCACAGGGTGGCAGTACCTCTCCCAGGCCCCACCCCCGACTCCGAACTCTACGTGGCCAGCATGCTCCGTGCTCTGCCCTCTGACCTGCTGACCTGCCGCCCCCAGTCCCACACCCCCACACCCAGGCAGAAACAGCTCTGCCCCTTAGGGTCGCTTTGGGCACTCCAGGGAGGGGTACTTCGGAAGGGGCTGACCACAGTGGCCGGGCAGAGCTCCCGTGGCTTACTGTGCAGTGGGCATAGCCCCCTCCTGGCTTCCGGCGAGGGCCACCTTGGAGAGAGCCTGGGGCCCGAGTGCCCTGGTGTGGGCGCTTCTGCTCCTGCTCTGATCTGGCCGAGGGGAGGCCAGGCCAGGAGGACAGCTGTGGTGGGAAGGAGGCCCGGTCGGGGTGGGCTGTGATGGCCTCAGTCATGGATGGCCTATTGTCAACCCATCTCTGTCTTGTCTCTGTGAATCTGATTCCTTCAGGGGCCTCTTAGAAGTGGAGTCACACGGGCACCTGGGTGGCTCAGTTGGTTGAGTGTCTGACTCTCAATTTCGGCTCAGGTCATGATATCACGGTTTGGTGAGTTCGAGCCCTGCATCGGGTTCCACGCTCACAGCGCAAAGCCTTCTTGAGATTCTCTCTCCCTCCCCTGCTCGCGAGCACATGCGCACACACGCACTCTCTCAAAATTAAATAAATACTAAAAAAAGAGGTGGAATCACATGGTATTTGTCTTTATCTGGCCTCTGTCACTGAGCATGATGCATCCTTGTTACAGCAGGTGTGAGGATTTCCTTTCCTTTTAGGGCTGAATAATACTCCATTGTGTGTAAACACAGCCTCTTCTTTATCCACATTCATGTGTGGCTGGGTGGTTGGGTTGCTTCCGTATCTTGGCGGTCGTGAGTAACGCTGACGTGACTCTGGGGATGCAGACATCTCTTTGAGGCCCTGCTTTCATGTCTCTGGTGTGTATTCCCAGAAGGGGGACTGCTGGACCCACTGGCATAGTTTCATATCCACTTTTTTCAGGAGCCACCATGTTGTTTCGGTGGTGGCCACACCATTTCACGTTCCTGCCGGTGCCACAGGGGGCTCGCGTCTGTCCACACCCTGGCCTGCGGCTTGCCCCCCCCCCCCCCCCGAGATGTCGGCCAGTCAGGACACATGGTCAGCAGTTTCTCTCTCTTCCTTCCCGGCACGCTGCTGCCTTCACCAGCAGGGCTCTCAGTCAAGAGGAATCCTGGGTGGACGTAAAGACTGTCCACCCAGTCACCCACTCCTGCCCTCCAGAGGCGCGGGCACATGTAGGCTCAATGGAGCGCCACTCCCGCCACCTTCCATCCACCGCCCACCTCCCGGCCAGCATCCTTTCTCCTGCATCCTCATCCTCACCCTCACCCCCATCTCTGCCCTTTGGTTATTTTGCAACACGTTTCTAGAATAAAAGATGTCAAATTTGGATGTTGAACTGTCAGCAGTGGGATCCGTCGTCCTGATGGGGCAGCCTGCCGACCCCCACGACAGTCGGGAGTTGGCCAGGAGCCGACCCCCACCAGCCCCAGGTCTCTTGGGGGAAGGAGCCCCGTCCTTCCAGGGGCTCCACAGAATTGGACTAGAACCTTATGAAAGAGTTGCCGTTGGAGCCAGCAGTGTGTGCATCCGGCCGCACAGCAAGGCCAGCCACCGTCCAGCGTCCCTCGTTCACTGATGACAGAGAAAAACGCCAGTCACAAAGGGAACTTTCCTCTTTACTCCCTTGACAAAAGATGTCTCCTTTGGACTGTTGAGAATCAGTAATAAATAACTTTGAAAAATCCGGAACACACTGTTCATTGTTTGCGGTCTACAAATGTTGCATTTTTGAAAGGATAAGGAGTATAAGTTTGAGAACAGAAATACTGTGCTTCGCTGGAGAAAGTGGCGGTTGGCGGAGAAGTTTTCAGAACGCTGTCACAGTCGTCTCCTCTCTCCTTCCGTGGGCGCGACGTGAGGCGGCCCTCCCGAGCGTGGCTCTCGGCCAAGGCCATCGGGTGCGTGTCTTCCCTTCTGTGCACCTGCCCTTCCCCGCTCTGGCCCGGCAGTGGCTCTGGCTGTTAGGTTCCCAGCACTTGGGGAGACGTTAAGGGAGAGGCACCTGATTTTCCTCGGGGTTCTACTCACGTCCGGTCCCGAGCCCCCGGCTCCCCAGCCGCGGGATGTTTTCTCGTTACTCGTTCCATGGGGTTACTTACTGGTCCCCCAGAGGCTCCGCAGAAGGGCCGCTCCCGGGAAGTAGGTGCCCGCCTGCCCCTACTTCCCGTGTTTGGGAAACTGCCCCCCCCCCCCAACTGTATGGCTGCTGTCTCCAAGACAGAGTGACAACGAAGCATCTTGGCTTCTTATTTTGCTTGTTAATGGACTAAAACCTTTGAAAAACATCTTGTTATAACACTTGTGATTGGCGGGTCTGGTTCTGAGTTCACTTTGCTGCTCATTGTCATAGCTGGAAAAGAAACCTCCCAGAAGCAGCACCTAGAGCTTGTCCCAGGTGAAGCTCGCCACGGGTGATAATTTGACGTTTTTTTACAGAATTCTTGTTAACCTGATTGGATCTTTTAGGCACAACAGCCTGGCTGATGAGAAGTTAGTTCAGGGTGACGGCTCCCATGTCTTTGGCCCTATGGGGACATCTGGGGGGGAGGGGAGGCACATACGCAAGGGTCCCCTGCCCCTTCCCCTCCTGAGACCCGCGACTGTCTGTGTGGGAAGAGTTGGCAACATCTTGACCTTTTCTGATGTTTTTAGGTAAAAATATACCTGTTGTCCTGATAGTTTCTTAGGTCCTGCTGACTGTCTAGCGCGTCACTACGAACCCCTCCTTGGGCTTTGAGGGTCTGCCCCGGCCCCTCCACCCCTGGGGACGCGTCTTTCCCAGAGGACGTTGCAGAGCGGTGACTGCCATGTCATCCTCCCGCATCTGGTGGCCGCAGCCTCGCCAGGGCCCATCTGGGAGGAGCAGGGGACTGCCCGGCACACCTTGCTGTCTGCTGGCCTTTTGAGGGTCCCTGCATTTTGCCTGGTGATGGCGTTACTGGTGCAGGTGACCGGCTGGCTTTACACAGTGCTGCTCGGTGAGATTGTACTTGCAGACTATTGACGGTCTTGGGGCTTGAGAGTGAGGAGGAAGAGGAGGCTCTTCAAGTTCTAGGGTGAAATACTGTGCTTCAAGGAGGAGGACAGTTTTTCTCTTTTTTTTAATTTTTTAAGTTTATTTTTTTTTTAAGTTTTGTTGTTGTTGTTCCTTTAACATTTATTTATTTTTGAGAGACAGAGCATGAACAGGGGAGGGGCAGAGAGAGAGAGGGAGACAGAGAATCCGAAGCAGGTTCCAGGCTCCGAGCTGTCAGCACAGAGCCCGACGCGGGGCTCGAACCCACAAGCTGTGAGATCATGACCTGAGCCAAAGTCGGACGCTTAACCGACTGAGCCACCCAGGTGCCCCAAGGACAGTTTTTTTCTTGATGCAACGTTTATCACATGTAGAATTACTCTGTGACGATACGTGCCTCAGAAGGAGCCAAGGTGTGCTTCCAACACTCCCCCCCCCTGCCCCCCCCCCTGCCCAGTGCAGCAAAGTGACGTCTCTGGCTGTGTGGATGGGTGCCGAGGGGCAGCAGGCTCACGGACCCACAGCTCCCACCTGTCATCACAGACCTGGGCCCTCGGCCAGCAGAGGGTCGGCCCTGCCCCGGCTCTGCCCCACAGCCTGCTGCCCTGCGATCGTGGCGGGTAGCACCCGCTTCCCCCTCGGGGGCTGGGGCTCACGTTTGGTGTCTCACTGCTGATGGGTGTTGTGTCGTGTCTGCGTGTCTGCTTCTTGGAAACATGACGTTACATAAATATGTGACCAGGTCTGTCCAGTTGCCTGGACAGTGTTCATTTGTGATGACTTTTCCTGACAGCCTTTGCTTTGTGTTAAAATTTTACATCCGAGTTAGGATGAACAAAATAGGCCATGTACAGTTAATATTTGAATAATTAAACTTTATACCCCTTTTCTCAAATACGTGACTTTAAAAACAGCGATGGTGTGATGGTCCCCTTTGCTTTAACGTCCCCTGAGTGGAAAGGATGGTGGCAGAGGCAGTGCTGGAGGCGCCCGTGCCCGCGAGGACAGCGGCACATGCAGGCTGCTGACACAGGTTCCCAGGAGCGGGTGGAAGCCACGTGGACACAGGCTCTGATGGTCAGACAAGGCCCCAGGACGCTTCTGTGCCGAAGCCTCTGGGGGTGATTGGGTGAGAGGCAGCCACGAGCCTCTCGCCGCCATGATCCCTGCGCGGAAGGGAGGTACGGCTGCTCCTGACGCGGCATTTGCCGAGTGGCCTGACAGCAGTCAGAAGCTTCCTTGACGTGCCCCTCTGTGCCCAGGAGGCGCCCCCGTGCCCACTGACCACCACAGAAAGAGCGCGTTCTTCCAGGGCCACACCGAAGTCTGCTCCCTGCCAGCAAGCGGTGGAAAAGACCCTCGCGGGGTCTGGGCATCTGGCTTTGACCCTGGCCTTGGCTGTGGCACGTGCTCCACCATCATGACGCCCAGTCCTCGACGGACTCTACCATTTGTCCAGCAGTCCAGCCCTAGGGCACCTTGTTCTGGGTTCTTGAAAGCAGTATCAGCCTTATAGAGACCCCTCTGCGTACTGCACAGTCAGTCCCGTTACGGGGTCTTCCGCGTGCTCACGGGCCCCACCACACCCCACTCACACTGCACGTGAGAATGCTTTCGTCGCCTAGGAAAGAAGCCCGTGCCCTGGGGTCCTCACCGCTCATCCCCTCCCCACCCTGGGCAGACCACCGATCTGCTTTCTGTCCCTATGGGTTTGCCTTCTCTGGACACTTCATATCATGGAACCGTATACCGTGTGGTGCTCAGAGAAGCACGTACCTGTGGGCACATACCAGGGGAAGGGTGTCCGTGGGGTGTTGTTCATAATGGCAAAAACGGAGAATCCGGATGTCCAGGATTTAACTTAGAGACACATTAAAGAGAGCGAATCAACCGCTTCATTTGAAAGTCGTGTACGACCCTGTGTGAGCGGGGACCGCGCGTGCACACCAACGAGGAGCAGCTGTTTAACTCGGTCCCCAGAGCAGGGCCTCTTCCCAGCCCTGCGCCGGTCAGCCTCCGGCCCGGCTGACGCGCCCGTGGGGACCGCTCTCACGAATCCTTCTAGAGAAGCCGTGCGCGTGTCCCGTTGGCCTTCTGGTGCGCCCGGCCCCCGAGTTGCCCTTTGTCTGCTCCTGCCGCAGCCACTGCCCCACAGGGCGCTGGATACCTCCCCTCCCAGTGCCCTCGCTTCCAGAACTCCTCTCCCGGAGACTTGCTTCTGGAGGGGTGAGTGTGAGGTGCCCTCGTCAGCATGAAAACTTGTCGTCCTTCCCCCTTATTTCCAAAAAAAAAAAAAACCCCCAATCTCCCTTTTACCACCAGCTGCCTCCCCGTTTCTTTGCTCCCCTTACAGCAGAAGTCCTCTTAAAGAGAAGGTCCTAACTTGTCGCTCTGACCTCCCCAGCTCCTCTTTCTGAGAGCTTTATGGAGACCTCACTTAAGTGTAATGAAGCATAACAGTTATAAGTGAACAGTGTGGTAGGTTTTAACACCAGTGAGTCACGTTCCCACCAGCACAGTCGTGACCTAGAATTTCTCCATTGCCCTGGAAGGTGCCCTTTCGTAGTCAGCACCTTCCTCCTGTCCCTGGACCCAGGACACCACTGATGGGCTTTGTCATTGTAGGCTTTCTTTTTCTAGAATTTAATGTGAATGGCCTCTTTCACTTAGCGCACTCTCCCATTGCCTCGCGTATGTCCTATGTTTATCTAATCGGTAGTTGATAGACATTTACATAGTTTCCAATTTTTAGCTATTACAAAAAAGCTGCTGTGAACAGTTACATACAAAGCACTCTATGCGGCTCAATGGTTTACTTTCTCTCTGTAGATACTTAGGACGGGGATTTCTGGGTCACATGGCAGGGGATGTTTACTGTTTGTTTTAGGAACCTGCCAAAGTTTTTCAAGGTGACTGTCCACAAAATGTCCTGATCCCACCAGGGGTGAAGGAGAGTCTAGTTGCTGTGTCTCCTCACTGTCACTGGTGTCGTGAGTCTCTGTAATCTTGCTGTTCTGGGTGAATTTCTAGTGGTGGCCCTTGTGGACTGCCTTTCCCTTCCCCTGATGACAAAATATTGCAGGTTACTTTTTCTTTTTGGGGGGGAGGGGTCACCTATATATCTTGTTTGGTGAAGTATCCATGCATGTTTATTTTTTCTATTTACTAAAATGTTACTGAGGGTTCTTTGTATATTTCAGACACAAGTCCATCCAGCAGATTTTTCTTGTGCAAATTACTTTCTCCCAGTTTGGGGTTTGTCATTTCATTTAATTCAGTGTCTTTGAAGAGTGAAAGTTTTTAGTGAAGCCCACCCTGACAGTTTTTTTTTTCTTAGCTACTTCAGGCTTTTTGTGTCTTAAGAAATGTTTGTCTAACCTAATGTCAGAAGAATTTTCTCTTACATTTCCTAGAAGTTATGTAGTTCTGGCTCTTGGATTCAGTTTTCTAATCCATTTTGAGGTCATTTTTGTGTAAGGCAGGTTAAAGCCCCGTCGCCCTGCTGCTTCTGCGGAAGGATATTCGGTCACTGCAGTCCCACCTGCTGACGAGATGATGGCTTCCCGTTCTGCTGCTTCCCTTTCACCAACAAGTAGTGTATGTGTGCGGGTCCCTTTCTGGGCTCTGTTCTGTCCCATCGGTCTGCGTGTCAGTGTCACACTATCTCCGTTACTGCAGCTTTATAGTAAGTCCTGAACTGTGGTGTGCAGCTTCCCACATTGGTCTTCATTTCCATATATATATATTTCAGAATCAGCTTGTCATTTACTACAAAAAAAGATGGGATTTTGATTGAGATTTTGTTGAATCTGTAGATTAATTTGGAGAAAACGGAGATCTTAGCATGGACGCTTATGTTTATTTAGAGAGGTCTTACACATGTTTTATCCCTAATTCATTTTGGGGATGCTATTGTGACTTTATTTTTTAAATTACAGTGTTACGTTAGTTTTAGGTATACAATACAGTGATTGAGCAATTTGGCACATTACTCCGTGTATTGTGTGGATTTTTTTTAAGTTTATTTATTTTGAGAGAGAGAGAGAGAGAGAGAGAGAGAACAAGCATGAGTAGGGGAGGGGCAGAGAGAGAGCCCAAGCAGGCTCTACACCCAGCGCAGAGCCCAATGTGGGGCTCAGTCCCACGACTCTGAGACCATGACCGGAGCCAAAATCAAGAGTTGGACGCTCAACCGACTGAGCCACCAAGGCGGTCGAATGTATCGTTTTTTCAATTTCAGTGTCCTCTTGTTTGTCGGTAATCCATAGAAATACAATTGATATTTTAAAATAGGGACATATCTTGGAACTTTTCCAAACGTACTTCATGTAGTTTTTTTAAAAAGTAGATTTCATAGAATGTTCTACGCAGATGGTCAGTCAATGTGAATAAAGACACATTTCCTTTTCCCATTCTATATACCCAGTTCTTTCTTGTCTCACCTCACCGTCCGGGTCCTGCATGCCGGACAGAAGTGTTGAGGGTGGGTGTTCTTGCCTCGTTCAGTCTGAGAGGGAAGGTTTCTGTCTTTCACGGTGGAGTCCTCACCTCCTGAGTTTCACTAGATTGCCTTTATTAGGTGGACAAAGTCTTCTTGTCTTAGTGTGCTCAGTTTTTCATGTGAATGGGAGTAGAGTGTCTTCTGCTTTATTCATCTATCAAAATGATAGTTTTTAAAAAAGCAATAGAGGAGAATTAATGAACTCCAAAGTTGGTTCTTTGAAAAGATAAATAAAACTATTAGACCTTTAGCCAAACAAATCACGGGAAAAAAAGACATAAATTTTTCAGTCGTAGGCATGAGAGAGGGACTATCACTACGATCCTATAGCCATTAAAAGGATAAAGGAATTTTATTAACTTTATGTCAATAAATTTGACAATTTAGATGAAATGAATGAATTCCTTACAAGACACAAATTACCTAAGCTCACTCAAGAAGAAATAGATCTCCTGAGTAGCCCTGTATCTATTAAAGAAATGGAATATTTAATTGCAATTCTTGACACATAGAAACCTCTAGTCCCACATGGCCTCACTGTTGATTTATACCATCGATTAAAGAAGGAAAGTGATGCCAGTTACACTCAGCTCCTTCACAGCCCGGGAGGCTGTGCACCCCGCCTCGCCTGGCCTCCGGGAAAGTAGCTGTAGCAGTCCTTACTTTGTAGCAAATTTTGCAATACAAAAGGGTAGTCCTACTTCATGAGCAAGTAGATTTATCTCAGAATCCAAACTTGGTTTAACATTCAAAAATCATACCATGTATACCATATGGACATCATAAAAGAGAAAAACCACGAGGTTATCTCAAAAGATTGCCCTCCCCCCAAAAAAGCATCTGACAAAATTCTGTACCCATTTATGATACAAATACTCTGCAAACACGAGGGAATTTCCTTAGTCTGACGACAGACCTCTGAAGAGACCCCTGCAGCCCACCGCCTTCAAACATGCAGGTGAATCACTGGATGCTCTTCCTGCTGTCAGTGATAAGGTGGGCTTGTTCACGGTCACGTGTTTTGTTCTCTTTTTAAAAATAACCTTTATTGCTGAAGCAGTTCTCCACATTTGGGAAAGTTAGGAAACACTGCTAAAGGTAAAACCTAAAACATGATGTTTTCACTGCCCAGAAACCTTTTTCTGTGTGTGTTTCCATGCATGTATGTGTACATATGTGCGGTGGGTCGGCCGGGGTAGGCTGCTGCGCCGTTACTCAAACACTGGCTTAGGTGTCGCCGTGAAGGGATTTGTCCCCACGTTTACAGACCACAGGCAGCCAGGGAGTGTGCGCAGCTGCGGTCCACCTGCTGAGGGACTTTGAGACGAGCGGTGCCCCACCTGCCCTCACAGCCCCGTGACCTGGTTCTCTGCTGTGTTCCGGCGTGGAGAGGCATTCTGTGGGCCCATTGCTTTGCCCCAGCTGGGTCTGGCCTGAGCGTGGCCCGCGGTCACCCCCGGCAGCCTGGCCGCTTCTCTTCCGCACACTCTGCTTTCCCTGCCACTGACCGGAAAGTCCTTGCTTTCTGATTTGCCTTATTACTGTCCTGTTGCACCATTTGGCTCGTCGTGCATACCTCGGCTTGGCTATTTTATGGGTCATTAAAATAAAAATCCACGTTTATTTCGTTCAGTCTCTATTATGTATTTTATTTTGTGTTCCTCGTCATACTTTCTTTTATGTTTTTGGATATATTCTGATTTTTTTTTTTTTTAAGTAGCCTCCACGCCCAGTACAGAGCCTTTTTTGGGGGCTTGACCTCATGACCCTGAGATCAAGACCTGAGTAGAGATCGAGTCAGACGCTTAACTGACTGAGCCACCCAGGTGCTCTGGATATACTCTTTTTTTTTTTTTTTTTTTTTTGGTATTTATTTATTTTGAGAAAGAGAGAGAGGGAGAGCACAAGTAGGGTGGGGGTGGGGCAGAGAGAGAGGGAGAAAGAAGATCCCAAGCAGCCTCTGTGTGCTGTCAGCCCAGAGCCTGATCCATGGCTCAAACCCCCGAACCGTGAGGTCATGAGTTGAATGAACGCTTAACCAACTGGGCCACCCAGGCGCCCCCCGCTTCCTTACCTTTTTTCCCCCTATTCATTGTCTTTCCTCCTCTATAAATGTGGCGATTACACACCTTCATTCCGTGGTCCCCGTGTTCTGTGTCCTGGCGGAGGCTCCCAGGTGCCGGCACCTGTGTCAGCTGCAGGCAGCTGGTCGGTGTGTGGTCACCCGGCAGGCTGCCCGGGTCGGGCTCCGTGCCCCTGCTCCACTCCTGCTTGGGTTAGGGCGCGCGCACGCGTGTGTATTTGTGGGTTTTTTCCCCCCTGACTTTCACTTGTTCCGAGTGTTCCTTTTCAGCGGTATTTTCCACGAGAAGTCTTGTAGCAAAACCAGAGAAAATGCAGTTTGGTGTTTACTCCAAGGCGAAGATAAAAATGTTCAAGTTGTCCAACTTCCCACCTCTCCCATCATCGTCGTCTTTTCATTTGTTACCAGTGAGGGATGCTGCTCCCAAAATCATCTTTCCTGTCCTCATTTTTAACCCTGACACGTGTGAGCCCTGTGCGGCGGCCCCTGCCGGCCCGGCCCGGCCCGTTCTTCGGTCCCGGGAGCCTCCATGGGCCCGTTTGCCGAGAAGCACCCAGGGTCTCCCCCAGGGCCGAGGCGGCTTGTACCCAGCCGCAGGCGACACTCCTCAATTCATGGGTAATTGCGAACGGCGGAATTGCTTTTTGTCCCCGAGAGGAAAAGTTCTGTCCGTCCTTCCCCGGGAGCTCGCTGACTCCCAGCCCCCAGTCGGGGCTCCCGCCTGTCGGGCGCTCCCCGTGCCCGGGTGTCTCGGATCGCCTCGGCTCCGCCTCGTTTGTCGAGTGGAGATCGCGCAGTCCGCTCAGCCGGGGCACCTCGAGCGCCGTGCGGATGGTTACTTCCCAGCGCGGACTGAAGGGCGGGCCCCGTCCCCAAGTTCCGTCGTCAGCGGCCCCGGGTCCCCCGGCTGCCAGGCGGCCGCCCGCTCACGACCTCAGCCGGCGAGCGGTGGGTGGTTTGGCGCCTGCGCCCTTCCCTGGCCCGGAACGGCCCCCGGGCCCGCGGTTTCCAGGGCTTTCGCTCCGTCTGCGCCGCCTGCTCGCCCAATCTTGGGCGCGTGGAACGGCCCCGTGCGGCCAGCGGACAGGAACGGGGACGGGACGCCGCCTCACGGCCCGGCCTTCTCTCCTGGAGCTCCAGGAGCGCTCTGGAGGAGGAGGGACAGCGAATCTTCGGGAACGAGATTTTCTGTCCGTTCTTCTCTGTGAGGGGACCGCATACGTCTGTCCGGTGCTTGGCCAGTGGCCGGCTTCAGACCCCTCGCTACTTCAGGTAGCGTGTTCTCAGGGAGTGACATTCTGAACGGGCCGGGGTCCCCCTGCCCCTCCCCCCCGGTCTGCACACAGGGGCATGGTCACCTGGAAGGACAAATCTGAGTTGTTCTTACTTGGAAAGAATTTGCTACGGGTGCGTTTAACATTTAACAGCTGGGCCTGTGAAACAAAGGGTCGGAGGTCACGGCGTTGGTTGCTCTCCCTTCGGGAACTTGGACGTCGCTTCAGCAAAATGCCCTGAGAGCCGCCTGCAGACGTGAGCGCGCGGTTTCACTCGGTGTCTGCGCCTGAGGTCGGGGCTCTGGACCACCCGTGGCGCCTCTCTCGGGGCGTGCGACGCGGGCCCTGCCTGCCTCCACCTCTTCCCTTCCCTCTACCCCGTTGCCACGCGGGGGTCGGTGCCTCTGCAGAAGATGTTGGCACGTCTTGAGTCGTCAGTGAACGGAAGTGGGATCGTTGTGTAAAAACAGTTTCTCAGAGCATTTTCACATCTCCGTTTCAACACGCAGCTGTGTGTTTCTGTGGAATATTGAGTGGTCAGCGGCTGTACAGAGAAGCGTATCTGTACAGCCCACAGTGGGGTTTGCAGCGTGAAATACCAGGTTTGTTTTCTTTCTCTTAAAAATGTCAGTCCGTGCATGTGGATTTATTTGCCTCGTTTTCTGTCTAATGCTTTGGAACTCCGGTAGAAAGGGAATCAGGAGAGAGCCGATTCTCCACCACATCAGAAGCCGGAGGAAGATGGAAGGAGGTGGGATGGATATTTATGATCGGAACAAAGTCAGTTTGAAACCAAGCCAGTGTCTGTTGTGTTCGCTCTGCCCCAGTCTTGGTGTGTCAGCCTCTCGGGCCATGCGTAGGCCTGGTCCCGGGCACACCTGTTTGTACTACGGGTTTATCCCAGACCAGATGATTGAGTTCCAAGGTCTTCAGATCTCCAGGGAATATGAGGTGTTCTTCCCCCACAATGAAATGGACTCTGTTTTCCAAACAAAGATGGAAATGGGTTCTGAGGCTCACACCTTGGACTTTACCAGGACCCTCTCCCAGGCTGATTTCCCGAGGCTGGAGGTCTGCCACACCTTTCTCTTGTTTTGTTGTGACTTCCTGGTTTGTCACCAGAACCTTGGAACGTGCGGCCTGTGGGGAGGAGGCCCTCGAGCAGACCTTGGGTCCACCAGGCCCAGAAATCCCTGCCGGTGATATAGCTGCTCCGGGCCCAGTGTGCTGTGCCGCAGGACGTCCTGTGGCCACTTCGTGTCTGTGCATGAAGGTGCCTTCAGAGGGTACATAATTATTCAGTGTCCCACATATTTGGGGATTAAAAGCATCTTTGCACACGCGAATCGCTCGGTGTTCTCTGTGGGATGTAAGGCTTGGGACGGGCAGAAAGGGCAGGGGGTGGATGGTCCTTGCCTTAACCCGGAACTTTTATGCCATTGTCCTCTGTTTACAGCTTTCAGAAGGCAGCTGGTGTTGGGTGTACGTATGTTTGGAGCTGTTGCTAAGGTGATGCGCCTCGGTCTCACCCACACAGTCTGTGGAAGGGGGGACGCTTGGTGGGGTCTGTGCCCACAAGAGCGTTGCTGGTGTGCTGGCTAAGTTTGCAGACTGCCCTGTCCGCTGTGTGTTGTCTGCTCCCTTTTCGAGTGCGTGCCTGATCGCCCTACCTGCTGACTTACACGGACAAGTCCCGAGACGTGCTCACTGCGAAGAGAAACAGGACAGCCTTGTGTCGTGTCTTGTCTGCACTCCGCAGCGCAGCCACCTTCAGATCTGCAGGTCGTCTCCCATCCTTGTTCCCCTTGACACAGGACTATGAACTTGGGCTTCGGACTTTGCTCGGTGGAAATCTCAATTTTTAAAAATTTTACAGTATTGTGTATGAAGAGCATGAGTCATATGACTTGGGTTATGATTTATGATTTTTTCTGGGTTAAAGGGCCTGAGGGGCTCAGTTGGTTGAGCTTCTGACTTCAGCTCAGGTCGTGATCTCACACTCATGAGTTCGAGCCCCGTGCTGGGCTCTGTGCTGACAGCACAGATTCTGTGTCTCCTCTCTCTGCCCCTCCCGCGCTCATGCTCTGTCTCTCTTTCTCTCTCTCAAAAAAAAAAAAAAAAAAAAAAAAGTTAAAAAATGAAAAGAAGTCTGAAGTCATTTATAATATAAATATGTCCCTCTGGGTTTGCTAGTTAAGGTTTTAGTTGACTTGGAAGTTGGAAAGTACGTCTGGGTGCTCACACCTGCCGCGTTGCTGGAGAAAGAAAAAACAGCTGTCAAAACCGTTTCTGGGTCATGGACACTCTAAGGCTTGGACAGAAGCTCTAGATCCTTCCTGAGTAACATGCACTTTGCTCAGGTGATTTCTGGGGTCTCAGAACTTTCCGGACCATGGGTCTCTCAACTCCTGTACTTACACGGAGTGCTGCTTCGCCCAGGGAGAGTCTCGGCTACCACTTGACTTCACAGTTTCTGTTTGAGTGAAAGTTGATTCCTGACTTTTTGTAGAGCCTGATCTGGTTCCTCAGGAGTCTCTTACAGGGGTTTCCTTTCCCTTCCCGGCGAAACTTTCCTGTAAGTTTACAACGTAAAAGAGGGCATGTTTGTGAGTGACTGTGTAGTGTGAAGTTTGTTCAGATTTTTAAAAGCATTTACAGTCAGTTTCTTGTAACTCCATTTCTGGCTATAACTTGAAAGGGATTATTAGCATCGGGCTCTTCTGTGCTGACGGCTTGAAGACTGGAGCCTGCTTTGAATGCTGTGTGTGTCTCGTCTCTCTCTGTTCTCCCCCTGCTCGTGCTCTCTCTCTCTCTCTCAAAAATAAGTAAACATTAAAAAAAAAAGAAATTTTAAAGTGAACCATGACTCTGGGGTACCTGGGTGTCTCAGTCAGTTGAGTGTCCGACTTTGGCTCAGGTCGTGATCTCACAGTTTGTGAGTTCAAGCCCCATGGTGGGCTCTGTGCTGACAGCTCAGAGCCTGCAGCCTCCTTCAGATTCTATGTCTCCGCCTCCCTCTCGAACCCTCCCCCGCTCATGCTCTGTCTCTCTCTTCATCTCTCAAAAAATATACATTAAAAAAAAAATCTGGGGCACCTGGGTGGCTCAGTTGGTTGAGTGTCTGACTCACGATTTTGGCTCAGGTCATGATCTCATGGTTCGTGGGATCGAGCCCCAAGTCAGGCTCCGTGCTGACAGCATGGAGCCTGCTTGGGATTCACTCAATCATTCATTCATTCATTCATTCATATTCATTCTCTCTCTCTCTCTCTCTCTCTCTCTCTCTCCCCCTCCCTCTCCCCCTCCCTCTCCCCCTCCCCCCTTTCTCCTCTTCTCTCCTTTCCATTCCCTTACTCTCTAAGGAAAAAAAAAATTCTAAAGAAGACATGGCGAAATGAACAGATGGTGAACACATAAGTGTTTGTTGCATTATTTCTCATACGTTTCTGTATACTTGAAACATTTCAGGGAAAATCATAGCCATTGTTACTTTATTATAAAATGATAAGGATAGAAAATATTTCTTTTTTTTTTTTTTAAATTACTTAATGTAATTATATGTATGATACAGAGAGAAACAGAGCAGGAGTGGGGAAGGGGCAGAGAGAGAGGGAGACACAGACTCTGAAGCAGGCTCCAGGCTCTGAGCTGTCAGCACAGAGCCCGACGTGGGGCTCAAACCCACAAACTGTGAGATCGTGACCTGAGCCGAAGTCGGACGCTTAGTCAACTGAGCCACCCAGGTGCCCCAAGGATAGAAAATATTTCTAATGAGGAAATGATGAAATATAATAACTCCTTTTGAACAGATTTAGGGGCACTCCAAATTCCTGGGATCATTCGAAAAGTAATTGTTTTCACCCTCTGCACTCTATGAATGCAGCTCACACTGGGGGCAGAGTAGGGCTCTGGGCTTGGGCTGTGTGTGCTGTGCTGGCCCCCTCACCCAGGACACAGCCCCCCCCCCTTTTTTTTAAGTTTTGAGTTTTTTGTTTTGTTCTGTTTTTTGAATTGGTGGTTACAAGCCTTTTAAAGCCACCTTGGCCACATCACACTCCTCTGTGTGTGTCCAGGAGGGTGACTCACCGGTGTTCAGGCTTTGTGTTACATGGTCTCACCTAACAGCAAGGCTTCCCTTGCATTGTGCTTGTGGGCTGCGGGGCTTTGGGCAGGCGCTGGAGGCAGCGTCCATGTGGGCTTAGTCTCCTCTCCTTCCCACTGTATGGCTTTCCAGCTTTTTACCCTTGAGATGTCTGTCCTGTGACAAAACTCATAGGGCGTTGTCCAGACCGTGAAGGTAAAATGATTAGTAAAATTAAAAATGTTACTTGAATAAGGTAATAATGCACATTGAAATTCAGTCATCTTTTTGTGTAGTCAGATTCTAGAAACAGCATGTGTGCACGTAGAAAATCAGAGAATACAAACAGGCAAGACTTTGAAAACGCAACCCTACTACTCAGATGGCCAGTGTTACAGCTTCCGGGCTCTTGTTCCATGGAGGAGCGCTTCGATGTTACGGGTTCTGTCTTTACCACCACTGTGGACTTACTGTTTTGTAACCTGCATTTCCCCGTCAGTCTTTGCCCTTTACCTCTGTAATTCAGTAGGTCTGGGAGTCATTTCGTGGAAACGGGTACTCTCTTAACTACGGCCACCACCTGCCCCTTGCTGGGTCCCGTGTGGCACCTTCTTCCAGCGCAGGGGCTGGCAGACTTTTCCTTACGTGGCCAGATAGTCACTTTTTCAGACTTTGCATCCTGAGAGGCAGCGTTAGGCAGGTCCTCTGGGTACCTATAGACCCATCGCCACGTGTCCCCAGCTCCCAGGCCTGCTCACTCTGGCAGGGAGGACGATCTGGACCAGGAGCGTGAGCATCATCGCATGTGAGCCCTGACTGGGTCTTTCCCCAGACATCCTTCTCCACCTGCTGTGCCCACCAGCCTCATGCTTTGGGCTCAGCCCAAATAAATAAATTTAGTTTATTATAAAGAAATCCCACTTTCTGTGGTGAACATTCCTTGGCATGGAAGAATCACGTTCAGAGCCGTAGACATGGTAAGGGAAGCCCTGAGTCCCCTCCACTGGGTGGAGATCATCCCAGAAGCTGTGGTGGCGCCTTAGCCCCAGAGGTCACCCTGAGCAGGACGGGAAGCCAAGTGCAGTGTCTGCTGGCCTGCCGTATGAGCTGCATACCATGTCGGCCGTGCCGGGCCACCAGGGCCTGGGGACACGGGGGACAGGCCATTTATCGTGCATAGATGTTGTGTCAGTCCCCTGGGACCACTTAGCAGGCACATACACCTACAGCCGGGAGGCCAGCGTGTGAGTGGAGAAGCTGGCAGGGCCGGACTCCCCACAGACTCCCAGGCAGAGCCCACCCCGGCCTCCCTGGCACCCTGTCTTCACGTGGCCCCCTTTCCTAATTTCCCTCTCCCTTCTCTTCTAGGGACTGGTTGTCAGGTTTAGGGTCTGACCACATAATATAGCGCGGTCTCATCTGGAGTCCTTAGTTTGGTTTACATGTGCCCAGGCCCTTTTTCCAAGTAAGGTCACGTTTATAGGTTCCACGTGGATATATTTTTGGGGGTGGGCACTACGACTCAACACACTGCTGATGGCTTTCTTGAGCTGAATGTACATTTTTCTTTCTTCTTTTTTCTTTTTTTAAGTTTAATTATTATAAGAGAAAGAAAGGGATGGCCTGCACGCTGTGGGGAGGGCATGGGCAGGGGGCGAGACAGAGAGAGAATCCCAAGCATGCTCCATGCTGTCAGCACAGAGCCCAGTGCAGGGTTGAACTCACTAACCGTGAGATCATGACCTGAGCTGAAACCAAGAGTCGGACGCTTAACTGACTGAACCACTCGGGTGCCCCACCTTTTCCTCCTTTTAAATGTAGGTGTGACGTCGACATGAGTGAGTGCAGGTGTGAGTGAGTGTGCACACCTGCACGGCCCCCGCCCCGTAAGGTGCAGACCGGCTCCGTTGCCCCTCGAGTACCATGGGCCCCTTTGTAGCCAGCGCCCCCTCCGTGTTGAGTTTCCGTCGCCATGGCCTGGGGTCACCCGTTCTGGGCCTCGATCTGCATGGGATTCCGCTGCACGCGGCCTGCGCGTGTCCCTCGCCTCCGTCTGCGTTCTTCCCCTCAGCACGCGCTCTCTGCGCCCCGTCCCCGTCGGGGCACGCGTCCGTTCTTCCTTATTGTCGCCACGTTGTCTCCCGTGGGGGGACCCCCAGGACCCCCTCATCCACTCAGCTCGCCATGGACGTTTGTGTTGTTTGCAGATGGGCCCTTAGGCACGTAGTTGGTCTGCTCGTGTCTATGCAACGTAGGACGTTTGGGTAAATGTATTTTAAACATACTCTCTCAGCTAATGCCCTCTATTTGGCGAGGGAAAAACCCATTTTATTTCTCTGGGCTCTTTGCTGTCTCACCCAGAAGTCCCCACCTCCCCCGCCCCAAAATTTTATTTATTTTTTTAATTTAAGTAAGCTCTACGCCTGACACGGGGCTTGGACTCGCGACTCGACCCTGAGATGGAGTCGCACATTCTACCGACCGAGCAAGCCTGGCGCCTCTCACCCAGAAGCTTTTTCTTCGGTTGTGTTACGGGGGGTGGGGGGGGCTGTCTCGGAGCAGCCAGGCCACCGCAGTGCGGCCACCGCATCCGGGCCGATGGCGCCCCGTCCCGCCCAGGGGGCCCGGCACCTGCCGGCTCCAGAGGCACGCGGGGCCGGGGACGCGGAGCGGCTCGCTGCCCGTCACCGCAGACGGGTCTTCACACACAGTTGCCTCCGGGGGTGTGCCCAGGTCACGGGGGAGACACCGGGACCCAGGGCACACTGCGTGCCTTCCCGTTTTAGGTTCCTGAGTCTGAGGAGACCGGTTGACAGTGACTTCTGAGGGCAGAGGAGGTGGTTTCATTATGGGTTTATTTCTGGAATATTCAGTTGTTACTCACTAGGCTTGTTTTGCTCCAGGCATCCACTCGGCAGTCGTTGCGGTTAGAGGAGGGAATTACTGTCTAAGCTGGTCGGTTACCTGACGCAGGGAAGCAGGGTGATGGGGGCTTTGCAGAGCCTCTTTTCCTGCTTTAGAAACCGGATTTCTCCTACAGCCGGGTCCTTCTCAGACCGATGCCTTGGTTGGCAGCAGGTCAGCCCCCGTCAGCACCCTCTGCTAACAGATGGCCGTCCTGGTTTGGGTTTTGTCCTGGGGAACATCACCGTGTGGCACTGAAGGAAGGTCACAGCGCGTAGACGGGGTGAGTGGCTTCCGTGGTGCTCGGCATGGACAGATGGACACGAAGGGCTCCAGGAGAGAGGTGTGTCATGGCAGGGGCTGCAGTGGCCGTGTGTCCTGGCAGGCACACGGGCCCTGGCGTCCTGTGGTGACACCATTGAGCCATGAGATCACTCCGATGGCCGCATCCAGTGTGTGCTGTGTGAGCCTGGGAAGGCAGGACTCCCGTGCTCAGGAGGTGAGCCCCGCACGCCCCGTTTCTGGGCAGGCTCAAGCACCTGTCCAGGCTCGCGCTGCTGGGCCGAGGACACAGGGACAAAGGCAGGTCCACTCCTTTGGCCCCAGTGATTTGTGTCCACCTGTGTGGCCAGTGTTTCATACCTTGCGTCCTGTGTCGCCCTTGTCTGACCAACACACCCTGCTAGTCTCCAGCTGCTCTCCTGACACTGTAACAGAGAAGCACGTGCCGGCTGCAGTCCCCAGGCCTGGGCACAGGGCAGTGCGATCAGCGCGTGCAGAGCACATGATCGACTGAGGGCACAGGTGGTCACATGGGAAGAGACACTCACGGACAGGCAGCCACCGGCGCCAGCAAGAGCCCAGTAGGCGGATGTTCACCACCTTTTTGTTTTGTAAAATGGTGTTGGCAAGGTGGGGACTGGGCACCCCGTGGGCTTCTGGGGAGGATGTGCTTGGGGCAGACTTTAGCAGACTGCTTGGCAGCATTGTGTGGATGAGTATCTTGACTTCCTGCCCGTCTCTGCCACGGGTCTGGTGTAGGGATGTGGTTGAAAATGGGGGTGGTCTCACGCCGGTCAGAGTGGCTAAAGTGAACAAATCAGGAGACTATAGATGCTGGCAAGGATGTGGAGAAACAGGCACCCTCCTGCACTGTTGGTGGGAATGTAAACTGGTGCAGCCGCTCTGGAGAACAGTGTGGAGGTTCCTCAAATAATTATCGATAGAACTCGCCTATGACCCAGCAATAGCGCTGCTGGGGAAAATCCAAGGGATACAGGGGTGCTGACGCATATGGGCACATGCACCCCAATGTTCGTAGCGGCACTTTCAACAATAGCCAAATCATGGAAAGAGCCTAAATGTCCATCAACTGATGAATGGATTAGGAAGATGTGGTTTATCTATACAATGGAACATTCCATGGCGATGAGAAAGATTGAAATCTGGCCATTCGTGGCAACGTGGATGGTGGTGTCATGCTAAGCGAAGGGAGTCAGGCGGAGAAGGACAGATAACCCTATGTTTTCACTCATATGTGGAACAGGAGAAACTTATCAGAGGACCATGGGGGAGGGGAAGGGGGATAAATAGTTGGGGAGAGGGAGGGAGGCAAACCATGAGAGAGACTTGAATACTGAGAACAAACTGAGGGTTGATGGAGGAGGGGGAGAGGGGAAAATGGGTGATGGGCTTGGAAGAGGGCACTTGGGATGAGCACTGGGGATTATATGGAAACCAACTTTTCAATAAACTATAATTAAAAAATAGAAAAAAATCGGGGTGGTGACATAGATGGGGTGGTGACATGGACGGGGTGGCACAGCAGGAATGCCGGGGGGGCGGGGCTCAGGGCCATGAGACCCGGATGCGCGGGGTCCCCAGGTTGCCATGTCACACCCTGAGGCTGAAGGAGGACACGCACGTTGGTCTCTGTTGACGTTGCCCAGAGCGTGCACTCTTGTGCATCAGAATTAGAGAATAATGGGAGCGCCCGGCTGGCTCAGTCACTGGAGCGTGCGACTCTAGATCTAGGGATCGTGGGTTCGAGCCCCCTGTTGGGTGTAGAGATGATTTAAAAATAAAATCTTTAAAAAAAGAGTTGACAAATGAACACTATGGGTGAGTATTTAGTTGCATGTCCTTCTGGTGATGCCTGACATGAGCGGAGCGTCCTTGTCCCAGACACCGCTGTGTTTGCACCCAGTTCCCGTGGGGAGAGTCCCTTTCTCTGGAGTGCCGCACTTCTGGAAAGCTCACTGGCCGTCTAGGCAGACTCCTGGGGGCGGCGTGGACGTGCTGAGGGCCGTGGCTGCCGTGCCCCCCCGGAGGGACCTGCTTCAGCAGCTGGCTTCCCTCCCCTTTCTCTGAAGGCCCCCCTCGTCTTGAGAGTGTTCTGGGTCCCACCAGCGTTGCAGAAGCGGCTTCCATGCGGGGGCCCGCAGACCCGGCCTCTACGGGTATGTGTGTTGCGTGCTGTTCTGTGTGTTTATTGAGTTGAGTTTCCTGTGATGTCAGACATCACTTAATTTAGCGATTCTAATAAAAGATCTACCTGAGAGTGTCATCGGGCACGTGGAAGCCCATCCATCCCACGGCTGTGTTCACAGCAGGACAAGAGCACAACAGCGTCCCACCTCCAGCCTCGGAGCGGAGGCTGAGGGAGACTCGGGAGCGCCCTTCGGGAAAATGAGACAACAGACGTGTGGGAACAGGGGACTCGGGCCTGCCTGGAGGGCCGTCTTGCCCCCCCTCCCCCCGCCGTGTGCAGGGGACTTCCGGGTGGTGCTGTGAGCCAGGGCGGTGACACTGGGGGCAGGGGAACTGGGCGCGGGGCCTCCAGGGGGAGCCTGTGGCGTCTGAAGCTCAGGGGCGCCGGGAGACGGCGCTGTCTTCTGTGTGCGGCGCTGTCTTCTGTGTGCGCCTGGGCAGCCCCCCAGGTGAGGACGGCTGTCCCCTCCCTGCATAATTGCCGGACTGACTTGCAGCCTACGGGAACCTCATCCACAGTGTGCTGAGTGTCTTGGCGCCACCATGGTCCATCTGTTCTCTGTTGGGGGACATCTGGGCTGTTTGCAGCGTTTGTACAAGTCAGTATGCACGTGATATGGCTTTGGTGGCCTCTGCACACACCTCACTTGGGGCGTGTGTCTAGACGGGCCCCTGGGTCACATCCACCTGCAGTGGGGTGCGGGCAGAGCCTGCGCCCACACCCCAAGTTCCCAGCCAGGTCCCTGCCAGCCGCCTGGCCACCTCTTTGAGGACCCCACAGCCTGCTTAGCACCTGGCCCGGCTGGTGTCTTGTCACTCTGCACTGGTTGTGGCTCTTTGCCAGCCTGTGTTTGGAAGAGCCAGGACCTCGCTGTTGGGGGCAGCGAGGCAGTGACAAGTGGGGGGAGTGAGGCATCGGGGAAGGACGGAGGCGCATACCCCGGCTTTGGGGACAGCGTTAGTAACGCACCTGGGCCTCCGTCCATGGCCCCACCCTCCCCAGTCTGAGAGGCGGGTCGTGAAGGAGCATTGAGCGAGGCCTGGGCCAGGCGGCAGGCATTGTCCTAAGCTCTTAAGCTAAGCGGAGCTTTTATTTCTTTATTTTTATAGACTGAGAGATTTAGGCATATCTGACCACAAACCCAGGGTTCTTAACCAGCTAGGCCAGTGTTTCTGAAATGTCCTTGACAGTTTCCTGTTGTGAGAAAACCTGTGTGTGTCTCTGCCCTCCACACACCCGCTTCCTTCATGAGATGGTGCGTGTGTGATACCCCCTGATATCACAGCTCTGTGTTATTTCATTTTCTACAGAATGTTCTGGAAACATCCTGGTAGGTGACCTCCATCTGCACACTCCAGGGCCACCGTGTAGCGCCCCAGTCTCTTTGGCAGAACGCATCTCTGTCCTTCGTCCATTTTCTGTTGGATTGTTTGCTGCTTACTGCCCTTTGGTGATTCGCAGATCGGCAGCCTATCTCTCACCTGGGAACGGAGGCTTTAATTTTGTACACGGTTTATCATTTTCCTTCTGTGGTGGGTGCTTCTGGGGTCCTGTCGAAAAACGTTTTGGCTCCGGGTGCCCGGCTGGCCCCGTCGGTGGAGCGTGCGATGCTTGATCTCCGGCTTGTAGGTTTAGGCTCCATGTTGGCATAGAGATTACTTACACCAAAATGAAAGCAAAACCTTTTTGCCTAGCCCTGGGTCTCAGAGATTTTCTCCTGTTTTTGTTTTCCCCTAAAAATTTCACAGGTTCTTACAGTTTTTCTTTTTTAGTCTTACGCCTAAATATTTCACTTTTATTTGGGCCAATTGTGGATGGTGGTGTGTTTCTACAGACTCGCTGCTTGTGAAGTACAGTTGACTTTTGACCAGTGTGGGCGTGGGGGGCGCCGACATCCGTGTGCGACTTCGGGGTGCGAGCCCGACCCCTTCAGAACTCGACAACTTAGCTGTCGATCCGAAGCCTCGCCAAGGACATGAACAGTAGATGAACACATATTTTGAATGTTACACGTAGTGTCTATTCTTACGGTAAAGTCAGCTGGGAGGCGTTACTAAGAAAGTCATACTGTAGTCAGCGCGGAGTACTGCGCTGACCGTGACAGACTGTGGTTCGAGTCAGCTGTGCGCTGGATTTCTGCGTGTTGATCTGGTTCTGCAGCCTCACCGAGCTCATTCTTCCTAGGGGTTTTTGGAGATTCCTTGCAGTTTCTAGATAGACAGATCGTGTCATTGTCAAACAGAACGTTTTATTTCTTCTTTTCCAATTTGTATGTTTTTAATTTCTTTTTCTTGCCTTACTGCACTGGCTCTGACATCCACTATGATGTCTAGAAGCAGTGGTGGGCGGGGGGACATCCTTGCCTCGTTGGGATTTGGGGGAGAAAGCATTCCGTTTTTCTCAGGAATGACGGTAGCTGTGAGCTGTCATGGACGCTTGTTTTCACACTGAGGGTCTGCCCCTGTGTCTTCCTGTGCCAGGAGGTTTTCTCAGGAGCCGCTGAATCGAGTCCGCTACTCTTTCTGCAGGGACACCTGGGGCGCCGTCGGCTAAGCGTCCGACTCTTGATTTCAGCTCAGGTCATGATCTCATGGTTTGTGGGTTTGAGCCCTACGTCGAGCTCTGCGCTGACAGCATGGAGCCTGCTTGGGATTCTCTCTCTCTGCCCCTCCCCTGCACTCGCTCTCTCTTTTTCTCAGTAATAACAATAATAATGATAAACTAAAAATAACGCCCACTTTTCCTTTATCAGCAGTGATCATCATGTGATTTTCTTCTTTAGCCTGTTGATTTGGGGGATTTTCACAGTTTGAGCCAGCCCCGCATATTCTGCATTTATTAACATAGACACAGCTGTCCCCAGCTGACAGTAACTGTGGAGGTCACCTCAGAGCCCTAGATCTTCCCCCTCCTGTTCTGCGTGTGGTGGAGACAGGCTCCTGGCAGGTGGGCTCTGTGTCCCAGGACCTCCCTGCCTGGCGCTGCCACGAATTTCCCGTGCCCGCCGTTTCCTGACCTTGCCCGTGGGGTGGCTGGCTCACAGGGCGGTCCGTGCTTGACCCTGCAGGGTGAGCCCAGTCCCGTCCTTGAGGGTCAACCCTCGTGTGCGTCCCCAGCGAAGCATGCAAGTATGCCTGGCCCTCCTGATCTTTCTCTCCATTTGTGTCTCTTCTCCCTGGGTCACCTCCAGCAGTGTCTGTCCCCGTAGATCAGCCTTGGGGGGATGTCTCGGATCCCCCTCCCTCTTCTGCCCCTGCTACTTGTTCCACGGCTGTCGTGCCCACATCGGTCTCTGGTGAGTCTGTGTCTCAGCTCCTTCCGTGGAAGACGGTGTTTTTCCTACTGTTTCCTCGTTGCTCTCCCCCTCCCGCCTACGAGCTGTGTGTCCACCTTGAACGTCCCAAGGGTTCGGTTTCCATTCTGCCCTGTGATTAGCGTCTTGTGCTGTGCTTTGTGTGTAGGTTAGGTTCACTCCACGAGCTGGGAAGCTTTGAGGTGCTGCCCCCCTCTGTCCGTGGGACTCCACTGCTCCTCCCTTGGGGTCCGGGGCCACGGGAAGGAGGCGGATCTGCAACACAGTCAGGTCACCAGCCTTCTGTTTCTAATGGCCGGCCAGGGTGGCGCCCGACCATGTCTTGAACATAGCAGGCTTTTTAACCTTTTACTTCCTGTGAGAGGCAGCGTGCCACCCAGTGTCCACGAAGTAAAAATGTGCAGCTCACTCGCCCCTGTGGAACCTTCACTCAGCCCCTCGGCCCAGCCCCCGCTGCCCTCCAGAGTCCGCCGGCAGCCGCGGCCTCGCGTCCCCAAGGCCTGTGGGCTGCTGTGAGAAATCGGGGTCAACACACAGTGTCTTTTTTCTCAGCCTCATGCGTGAGACTCATTCAGATCATTCGTACGTCGTCGCTGCTGTGTCGTGTTCCGAGCCAGTGTGGGCCTCTGATGCGCGTGGCTGTGGTGCGTGGCCTGGGGTTTCTGTGCTCACACGTGTTCAGGCGTGCCCTGGGCTTGCTGCAGTCACGTGGTCCACACATGGTTCACACTCCCACCAGAAAAGAACCGTTTCCTTTGCTCGATGTCTTCACTGCCGCTTGATACCTTATTTCGATTGTTGTTTCTATTTTCTGGATTGCTAAAGCAGTTGATAAGTTTCTCATCTGCTTACCGGCCTTCTAGATTTCTTCTTTTGTGAAGTGTCTTAAGTCTCGTGTACATTTTTTAATAATTTATTTTATTTATTTTGAGAGAGAGCTTGCAATGGCGGGGGCGGGGAGAGAAAATGAGAATCCCAAGCAGGCTCCGCCCTGTCTGCACAGACCCCAAGGTGTGGGGCTCCATCCCATGAACCATGAGATTATGACCTGAGCCAAAATCAAGAATCAGATACTTAATCGACCGAGCCACCCAGGTGCCCCTCGTGTCCATTTTTGTACTGGATGGTTTGCCTTTTTCTCAGTGATTTGCAGGAGTTTTTAAAGGGTCAGAATTTTCAGATCTTTCTTTTATGGTTGATACTTCTGGTTAAAAGATCTTTCTTTACCTAGAAGTAGCTGTGACGGGGCCTTCTGCCCCACCATCCAGTAGCTTCATGCCTCTGCCTCTGACATTTGGATCTGTAATGTGTCTGGAAGTGGTTTCTGTGCATGGTCACATTTTCCCATACAGATGTCCAGCTGTCCCCCACCCGTGGTGGACAAAGCTGTCTTTTACTCCTGTCCTGCCGTCTGGTGCCTCCATGGTCCCGAGTCCACGTCTGCTGCGGGCACAAGCCTGTTCCCAGCTCTGCCACGCTGCCTGGCACTTTGTCCACACGGTGCCACTTTGACACTGTCTCCTCCACTTTTTGGCTTTATTTAATTTTGTTTATTAATATGTATTTATGTAATCTGAGGTTCTTTCCTTTCGATTTTAAGCTAATTTGTATGAGTTCTGTCTTTGTTTTGAGACCTTCTCCACTTTTTTTCTTAGGACAGTTTGGGCTTCTGCTCAGTAGTTCTGTGGCTACATGCCAGCCCCTCCTGGTTTGGGTTTATTTCCTGGCGGCAGGTCTTTTCTCTGCAGAGTGTCCCTTGCCTTGGGCTTCTGCGGAGCCTCGCAGACTCGTTGGGCTGATTCCCTTACAACAGTCAGGATTAGTGAGGGCCCCACACAACTTCGTGGGTTATAGCTCTCAAATTATTATATTAGCGTGTTGTCTTTAAAAAGGCATATATAACTGAGGGGCGCCTGGGTGGCTCAGTCGGTTAAGTGTCCGACTTCAGCTCAGGTCATGACCTCACAGTTCGTGAGTTCGAGTCCCACATCAGGCTCTGTGCTGACAGCTCAGGGCCTGGAGCCTGCTTTGGACTCTGTGTCTCCCTCTCTCTCTTCCCCTCCCCTGCTCGTGCTCTGTGTCTGTCTCTATCTCTGTCTCTGTCTCTCTCAAAAATAAACATTAGAAAAAAAAAAAAGCAAAAAAAAACCTGTAACTGAGGAAAGTTGTAAATTTTTAATTCATTTAAAAATAAAAAAATATAAATTTTTACTGAAAAGTAACTGTTGTACAACCCAAATCAATAAAAATTTAGTGAAAATAGTGGCATTTGTTTTCTCTACCTGCAGATCCCTTCAATGTTTGCCCTGAATAACAGCTGAATACTGCTGCCTGCACCTGCACGCCATCTATTGCATTCTGCTATTTTGTTTTAAGTGTAAAAATAATCCAGTCTCTCACAGACAGGCGGTATTAGAAGGGACAACTTGGGGACCTTCTTGCAGGGCCTGGAAAGCCTCCTGTTGCTGTCGGGACCTGCTGAGATGGCTACACTCTCTGCGTTAGTGGGTCTTTCCTTGAGGGATTCTGTAGTATCCCATATCGGTTATTTGGAAAATGTTGATTCATTGAGTCACGTAGATCTCTCTAATGTTGACATTTTTCATTGCACGTTATTTA
Organism: Cryptoprocta ferox; assembly: GCA_028646485.1. Lineage (NCBI taxonomy): Eukaryota > Metazoa > Chordata > Mammalia > Carnivora > Eupleridae > Cryptoprocta > Cryptoprocta ferox. The sequence continues at coordinate 55,894,022 of CM053563.1, read as the reverse complement.
AAAAGTAACCTTAAAATTTTTTAAATTTTTGTTTATTTTTGCGAGAGAGGGAGACACAGAATCCGAAGCAGCTCCAGACTCCGAGCTGTCAGCACAGAGCCCGACGCGGGGCTCGAACCCCCGAGCCATGAGACCATGACCAGAGCCGATGTCAGACACTCAACCAACCAACTGAGCCACCCAGGCGCCCCTAAAAAGTAACCTTTTAAAGCCACCACCAATCTCATTAAAATGCCTTTGAGCACTGGGATGCCATTGGGCTCATGGACGTGGATAGAAGCTTTCCTGAGCTCCAGTTGGTTGATTTTTGAGAAGGTAACTGCCCAATACCAGTTTTTGATGATAATAGGTATTTTTTTTTGTCTGAGAGTCTTTCTAGTGAAGGCTGTGTCCCGTGAAATCGCAGGTGAGCCCCCCGGGCCAGCCAGCCACTCCCAGAGACTGCCGGGCCCCAGTGCTGTGCCACAGGCCCCCTGGAGTCTTGTCCGAGTCCGCACGGGGACTCGGGTTTGCCGCTCAGTAAGATTTTAAATTGTGGCTTCGTTCTCAAGGACAGGTGCAGTGCTCTCCTGAGGTTGTGTGTGGACCCCACCTTCTCCTGGGGCGCAGCGGCACCCCATCCCCGCCAGTCCCGAGGGAAAGGCAGTGTTGGCCTCACAGGCTCCTGAAAGGGCCTCGGGCACCCTCAGCGCCTACAGACCCGCACGGCCACCGGACCGGACCAGACCAGACTGGACGGGGAGCCAGGACTGCATCCTGGGCGTGGCCTCGGTCCCAGGAAACTTGATTTATGGACATGGACATTCTATTCTAATTCCATGTGATTTTCACGTGTCACAAATTTGAATTTCTTTGTCTCCCAAAGATTTAAAGTATGAAACCCAGGGCCCCTGTCTGAGTCCGTCAGTGTAGCGTGTGACTCTTGATCTTGGGGTTCTGAGTTTGAGGAGAGTGAGATTGGGTGAGGAGATTACTTCAGAATAAAATCTTGGGAAAAAAAATATGAAACCCATTATTTTGTTGTTGTTTATTTATTTATTTCGGGTGAGAGAATGCATCCTGTCAGCACAGAGCCCAACACAGGGCTCGATCTCAACAACCATGAGATCATGACCCTGAGCCGAAATCAAGAGTCGGATGGACGCTCAACTGACCGAGCCACCCAGGCACCCTTGGGACCCGTTGTTAGCTCTCAGTTTTTACCTGAGCAGGGGGAGGGCTGGCTTTGGCCTACGGCTGTCGTGTGTGACCTGTGCGACCTCGTGCCCTCTTCTCAGGAAGGTAGAGGGCAGTTAGCTGCAAGCTGGCTTCAGTGTGCTCTTACCCTAGGGACAGTGTAGCCGAATTGGGTGTCTGGGTCTCTGGACTGTTGCTCCATTGCTGCCCTGCACGGTTCTGACCTAGCCAGTCCCGCTCCTTTGCCGATGACCATGGCGCTGCTCCCCCCACCCCCACCCTGCCCCGGCCCTGTGGGCGCACATCTGGGGACTTGGCCAGTCCAGTCGGTGCTGGGAGTTTGCCCTCAGTCAGATTCCTCCTGTTTGAAGAGTCCCGCCCTAGGCTGTTTGTCCTGTTACTTCTTGGGTGCCATCTCTGCCTCTGTGCGACGGGGGGCTCTTTGTCTTGGTTCTCCAGAACTCAGCATTTTCCCTTATTTTTAAAGTCTTGGATCTTTCATTCTCTCTCCTTGAACTTTTCTACTCTCCTGAAACCAGGGTCACTGGAGGCCATTGTTTCTCTGCCGCTTGCCGTGTGTGTGTCTCTGAGCGGAACTCCCGGAACTCCCTCCCGGCTGTCAGCTTGCTCGCGTCGGGCACCTTCCCCGGCTGCGTCTGTCCTTCCCGGGGTGGCCGCTCAGGTGCGGGCTGGCGGGCCTTTCCTGGCTGCTGGCGTGTGTCACCTGCGTCCACTGCCGCTGCACTTTCCCCACAAGAGCTGCTCTGGCCCGACTTGCGGACGTGGGGCCCACAGGGCGCGTGCCAACTTTCCCAGGCTGTGGCCTGGTCCCCTGGCGTTCCAGCTCTGATCCGCACAAAGCCAGTTTCCCACAGTTCTTGCTGTCAGCTTGTCACTTGAAGAGGGAAGATCGGGTTAAATCCTTGGATTTTTGCTAAGCTGGAGGCATTGCAGCAACGTCTCGGCTGGAGCCTCTGTCCCGTGCGTCGTGTGTCCTGCCCGCGGAGAGGGATTGCGGTAGATCCTGCCCTGCGAAGGGACGACAGTGTGGTATCCAGGTGTCCGCCGAGACAGCCCTGCGTGCGCGCATTGAAGGGCGGGCGGGGCTGGCTGTGGTGGCGGCTCTCCCGCTCGAATGGTGCTCGGAGCACCGTTGGGAGGGCATCACCTCGTCACCGTCCTTGTTCGGAGGGCTCTTGTCACGTCTGCCCTGCCACCCCCTTTGAATGGACTGTCTCTCCAAGCCCACAGTGCAGGGTCCCGAGGCAAGCAGGGGAGAGGCCCTGCCGGCCAGTGTGTGCCCCTGGGAGGGAGCTGGCTGCTGACGCTCTGTCGGGGCTCGGCCTCACGGCCGCCAGGTCACTGGCAAATTCCCGGAGCCAGCGGCCTGGGCACGGTGCCTTCGCTTCAGGGAACCGGCCGGGGTCTCTTCAGAGGACTCGCCCAGCCCTCAAGTGCTTTCCTGAGTGGTCTCCGGGCCCCCCCACAGCCTGCGAAGCCAGAGCAGGGAGGCGGCCGCGGCCGCAGGCCTCAGGCCCGCCGTCTCCTGACGTGCTGCTGCTTGGTGCCGAGTGTCCAGTCCGCGTGGATCCCGGAGTGCTGTGGGATGCCTGGTGCTAAGGTGGACAGAGCGTCCCTGTGTTCAGAGCAGGCGTCTTCTGACACTGGTGCTGGCGTGTCTGAGTGGGGACGGCCAGGTTGCCTCCCGGCTCTGAGACTTGATGGCCACCCATTGGATTTTTTGGCTAGAAAGCCCCAGAGCCCAGGCTGAGGTAGCCTTGTAACTTGTTAGAAGGGAGGGCCCCCTCCACCACCAGAGATTGTCCCCACCGTGACGGCTCAGTTGCGGGGGGGGGGGGTGACCCAGCCTCTTCTTGGGTGGAGCGGTGAACGCCCAGCGGTGAGCAGGGAGGCCTGTGGCATCGTGGCGGCCTCTACCCTCAGAGAGGACCCACGGAAGAAGTGGCGAGCTGAGCTGGCGTGCGGCTCTGCCTGGCTTCGAAGTCGTGCGTGGTGACGGGAGTTGCTGCGGTCTCTGTGTCTGCATCCTTCCCTTTGCTGGCGCGGCCATTTCCCGAGGTCAAGGGAGAGGCTGACCGGACGCGGGGCTGGGATGGCCACAGGTAGACGGAAGAAGACAGAGGTGCGTTTGAGACGATCAGCTGCCTTGTCACTGAAATAACAGGGAGGACTCGGGTCCCCTTGGCTCGCCAGGTTCCACATGGGTCCAGCTCTCCCAGAAAACGAGCCAGAACGCGTTGGTGGCGAATCTGAGCCCCGGGAGCGGACAGCCCTTGTGAAGCCGTGGCGTCCCCTAAAGAAGTGAGCCTAGTGCGCTGGGCTCCCAGGCCCTGAGGAAACGGGCCATCGTGCCGGTCCTCATGCTCCTGGCGGGTTGGGAATCTTGAGGTGGCTGTAGCCACGGCAGTGCACGTCTTAGGGAAAAGAAAACCCACTCCTAACCTGCCAGCCAGCGGTGGTGTTCCCAGCCTTTGGGGGAGAGGTGGGTGGTGCCCTGAGGACTGCGGCCTTCAGGGGAAGTTGAGGCCCCCTGCTGGGCACAGTACCCTGCGCGCTTGGCCAGCGGCTGGCATGAAGCGTCCCCTTGGGCCGTCCTGGTGAGGGGTGGGCCCGCAGTCACTCTGCGACAGATTGCACGGAGTTAGCTGGATGCTCGCCAAATGAAATGTGCAAATTGGTAACGGGAAATCTCGTCTACAGTGGAGTTGGGAGGCCAGCGGGGGACTCTCCCGCCCAGCGCCCGTCGTCGTCAGACCCAGCAGGAGGGGACCAGGGTGCCGGCGAGTCTACCTCAGCTCCTGCCTGTCCCCCCAGCGGGAGGGCAGAAGGTTTCCTCCTCCCCCAGCAACAGTCCAGCCAATGAGGGACCGCCACGGCTCGCAGCCCAGCCAATGGGAGACTGCCACCGCCCAGCCAGTGAGAAGCCACTACACTGCCAGCTCCCAGTTTGCTCCAATGGACTTTTAGTTTACAACAGCCCCCGCCCTCCAGAACAGCCCCCCACCCCCACCCCTCCAGGCCCTCCGCTCTGGAAGAGCCTCTTCTGCTTGGGTCCTTGGAATTGCCTCTGCTTTTGCCCTGGCTTGTTAGTCCTGGTTGCCATTCTCTGCTCTTCCAGAAGAAAGCCATTTTTGCTGATAAGAGAAGTAGAGGTTTCATTTAGAAGGTTTGCAAAAAATACCAGCCGGTGCCTCCTGGGAGCAAGGACACTGCCTGTGGCAGAGGAGCATGGGTCAGAGCCTGGGTCAGAGGACTTGGACCCAGCGGCGTGCACCCAGGGCCTCGGCGTTCTCCTGTTAGTGCTGACAGCGAGCACCGTAACAGGCAGCCTTGGCGTGGTACTTCGTGGTTTGCGCGGACTTTCTGAGCCGCCGGGTGTGCCTCGGAGGGCCTCCGTGGAAGGCCTTCAGGTGGCGCTCTGGCCCAGCCTGTCCAGTCCTGGGCAGCGCTCTTTCCCAGCCTCAGAACTGGGCCCAGCTAGAGCAGCACCCCAAGGCTCTCAGGGCGCACGAGGACCTGAGATCCTGGACGAGCAAGCCCACAGCTTCGCTCCTTCCTCTTGCCTTGTGGCTTCTGTGGCCGTTTGGAAAGATAATTAGGCTTTGGGGGTTGGGGCGGTGTCCTGGAAGCGTTCTGCGTTCCGGAACCTTCGTGCTGCTCTGTGGCTGTTGTGCCGTCCTTGCCAGGGAGGGCGAGGGGGAGGAGGGGGCAGGCCTTTCCATGCAGGGGTCTCAAAACTCTACTTTGAATAGAGAGACCACGTAGCAGAGCCGGTTCCAGGACACAGAGTGAAGCCACTTGTTCAAAGAATGAAGTGGCCACCTGCGCCCGTCTCCTGGTGTAGACAGCGTGGAGCGGATTGGGATCGGGGCTCAGACATCGTGGGGACTGCGCCGCGGCCGCTTGCTGGCCCAGGTGTTTCCCACACAATCTCCATGGACTCGTGTTTCACACCGAAGAGCAGGAGGGCTGGACACCCCGTAATGCCTATGCTCGATTTCCCATCGTGAGAGCGGGCAGGCAGGAATTTTTAAAAACGTAACTTCTGTGTAATCCTTAAATTTCTACTGAAACATTGTCGATGAGCTCCAGCAGCTGTCTCTGAGTCTGGCTCTCAGAGGTGACTCCTCCAGGCCGAGACGTTCCGGTTTCGTGGTGGGAAATTGGAGAGGAATGTCGAATTCATAGTTTCAAGCAGAGACGGAAAGTGTCGTTTTTGGCTCCAGCCACTGGGACGTATGGACGGAAACCCTCTTTCAGCCTGCTTTGCCTGCTGGGGGAGTAAGTGTCAGGAAGTGAATAAAGTTGCTCTGCTTTATCCCTCTTCCCCAAATAAATTCAGATGTTCTCTTAGGTCAGTTAAGTAGCAAGAGGGTACTTTCTGAAATTTTATCAGTTAACGTGGGGAAATAAGAGGCTCTCCAGAAGACGTTGTGACTGGCAGGTTCGTTTTCAGCACATAGGGAGCAGGACAAACCAGGGAGTGGAGCCGCCACTCACAGATTGCGTTTCAGAAGCCACACTTCATACATAGTCAAGGCCATTAGTTCTAGGTGAGTTAGTTACAAAAAATACTCATCCAAAATGGCAAAGCACAGAGGTGTGTCACTGAGGAAAGAGGAGATAAAGCCGTGCACGTAGATTGTTTAAAATGTTTTCTAGGGGCACCTGGGTGGCTCAGTCAGTTGAGCACAGGACTCTTGGTTTTGGCTCAGGTCATGGTCTCGAGGGCTTAAGCCCCTTGTCGGGCTCTGCGCTGACAGCCTGCAGTCTCTGGGATTCTCTCTCTGCCCCTCCCCTGCTCGCACTGTCTCTGTCTCTCTCAAAATAAATAAACTTAAGAAAATAATAATAAAATGTTCTCTAACTCTGATGATGAAAATGTCAAAAGTATAAAAAGGAAGGCATTGGCTTTTGGGAAGACGGAGTTGATGCAGGGAACAAACAGAAGGCCCGGAAGGGATACAAGAGGCCATGGTCTGGTCAGGTCGTATGGCCGTGGGTAGACACTGAAAGGAAGTTGATTGTATTCTCAGGTCTCAGAGGGAGTCCACACAGGGGCACCAGGGCACCGGGGAAGGGACCAGGATGGCCAGGAGGCAGAAGATAGGAGCAAGGAGGAGGTCTTTGCCAGAGCCTTGGCTGGGGGTTCTGCAGGAAAAGCAGGCAGACACGGTGGACAGCTTAGGACTGGCTCGTTTGAATAATGCTGTGGGCTGTGGGCTCTAGCTGCCTAGTGGCTGGCTGGCACGTGTTTGGTAAGGGGATGGTTGGTAGGTTTGTGTAGGAAAGGTTTGCTGTCTCTAAGAAAAGGACAGCTCTGGGAGGGACAGTCTCTCCCCACGTAGCAAGGTTGGGTGGTGGTGTTTGTTTTTTTAACAGGTCAGAACATCCAAATACAGAAAATAAAAACCATGATTAACATAGCGTGTGTTCTGGGAAATGCAGGGGCTGGCTCAGGGGACACAGATCTGGGCATCTGGGAAGCCATGAGGACTTCCTCAGAGGCCTCACATGACTGCCTTCTGCTCATTTTACTTGGGAGAAGTTAGAGAATTGGGTCTGTGTGGTGCTTTCTGAAAAGCAAAGGATTCTCGTCCCGACTTCCTGTCTGGGGCTGTGCGGGAAGGGGGCCGCCTTCCCAAGGGCGAGTGGGGTCGAGACCATGACTTAGAGGGTGGGGGGTGTGAGGTATTGCACCTGGGATGTGAGCTTGCCCTTGGGGCAGGTGAGGGCCCCCGGAAGAACAGGGCCAAGCTCTACATCATGGAGTACACCACCGCTGCCTGCGTGGTGAGTCCTGAGGTCCCCTCATGGTCACCTGTTCCAGCGTGAGCACAGCCCCATCAGAGCAGCAGGTGACATTCAGTTCCTTCTGGGGCATGGATTTGAGATTGCCTGGGCCTTGTCTGCATTAATCCTGATTGACCCTCTGTGTTCTCTCTTTTGAAGCAGACGGTCGATGACGAAGCGATGGCAGTATAAATGAAGATCAGGTGAGGGGAGAAGAACGATGCCCAAGGGCGGGTGTTCTAGAACACCACAGCACGAAGACTTTTCCCTCAGCAACGACATGGTGGAGAAACAAACGGGGAAAAAGGTAACGTGCGAGCTGCCCTCCTCCTTGCTGGCTCCCCGTCACTGGACACTCACCCGCTCTGGCTGTCTGTCTGTCCCTTTTCTTTCTGCAGCCATGGTGAGACAGGGATGGTCTGCTCTTTCCAAAGAGGACCTTTATCTTAAGGATGTGCTCATTAATCGGGGACCGAAGTTAAGCTTTAAATTTTACGTTTACATACACATTGCTGAGATAATGTCGTTTTGACCTCATTTTCTGGCTCACGGGGCCACAGATGTCTGTCATGGCTTCATTGAGACCCAGCCTGTCGTTTAGCCATATTTGCCTTGTCCCGAGCAGAAACAGTGTGGGGTGTGTACTTTTACTTTGGCTCGTTCTCTGTGTGAATAGGGAAAGGCAGTGTAACCCTCAATCCCCCTGTCTTAGAAGAGTACTGTCAACTCTGGGCTCCAGGTGCCCCCGTCCCGCAGCCTGGGGTGCCTCTCGTGAGTGTGGACTTGCAGTCAGACGGAAGCAGGTGCAGGCCCTGCCGTATGCTCTGTGACCGTGAGCACATCTGCAGTCAGAGCAGTAAGAGCGGCTTGTGCTGCTGCAGGTGAGGGGAGGGCCGTTCCGACTTGCCCGTGGGGTGGCACTGCCCTCATCACCACCTTCGATCTCGATGTGTCCGTGTCTCCCTTGATGCCCATGTGGCAGGCCATCTATACTGTGGCCTGTGTGACTCTCATCCCCAGTGCTGGTCTTCCGAGCTGCCTCCCTGCCCCGTCTGTCCCAGCACTTGGGTCTGAACGGGAATTCTCTTGTCGGTGCACCCGCTGTCTCCGGCGGTGCCTGGTTGGGTGGGGTGTGAGGTTAGCATGTTTTCCACGTGAGGAAGTGAGTGAGCAGAGCCGTGCACTTCATCTGTTTTCGGAGAAACGTGGATCGGGTTGTGAACATAAGCATGCTTAGGTGCTCATCAGAGTGACCAGGCCTCTGATGCTTTGGGGTCTGGGCATTTCGTGGCCACATGTCATCCCCAGTTGCCGTGTCCCCCAGTACCCGGTGCAGTAATAATGGGCAGGAGCCCCTGCATGGAGCTGCGGGCAGGCTGAGGCGTGAGCTTGGCCTGAGCTTGCAGGAAGGAGGCCTGGGAGGCCTGTGGAGGGTCTGGGAGCAGCTCGTGATGGACGTGTGCTGGTGTGCCCGTGCGGAGCTGGGGCCACTGGGGACAGATGTGCCCCGTGGGAGCTTGCTAACTAACTCCCACTCCGGGACACTTTCACCCCGAATGGCCAGACCATCCTTGGTGGACTGGGTGGTCACAGGACAGAGGAGAGGCCCCACCCAGCCCTACCCGGGCTGGTTCCCCCACGCAGCTGGGCAACAGCAGCGTCTGACGGTGTGCCCGCCGGCCCAGTTCTTCTCCATGCGCGTGGCCTGCCCAGAAGGACTTGCCAACCAAGGTGGACAGAAGAAAAGGCGTCCAGGGCTCAGCAGCTGCCTTGGAGGAGCAGCTGTGTGGGCCTTGTGCGCTCCTGGCCGCCTTCTCACACAGGCCTCACCATGGGCTGCTGCAAGTCGCTTGCTTTTACTCGAGAACGCTCACTGGCCCGCACGGCCGCTGTGGTCTGCGGGAGCAGTGCCTGCACGTTTGCTGAGGGAGACGTGTGAGTTCGGCTTTGTTTGTTCGTTTTTTTTTTTTCTTTTTTTTCTTTTTTTTTTTTTTTTTAACCCCATACCAGCCAGGATCACCACTTTCTAGGCTCCTGTGCCGATCCCTGTTTTGCTAGCGAGGGAAGCCCAGCAAAGGTGAGTGAGCTCCCTGCTGCAGCCCAGCTGCTCGTCGAGCTTCTGGAGCCACGTGTGCCCTGAGAGCCTCGCCAGAGCCGCTGAGCTGCTCGGGGGGAGCCCCGACCCACTCTGGTCACATGGCACGTGTTTGCTTTCCCTGCACAGCTAGTGAGGTGAGGAGCTGGGATTCCAGGACTGTGGACTTTTCTAGTGAAATATGTCATGTCTTATAGTCCGTTTTTAAGACCTGGGCTAAATCCCCGCCCAGATGAGAATGTGCAGTACTACCCCCTATCCTGGGAGGCCTCAGACAGCCCGTCTGTCACCGCGGAGGGGTCACCCCGCTGGGGTTTGTAAGAGGGACGGGCTCTTCACCAGTACGCCCGCCGCAGAGGCCCTTCCCCGTGGCAGCGCCTCCTTGGCCCGCCTCGCGGCCACCGGGGAACATGCGGGCCGCGCACGCTGGTAGACACGGGTCAGTGGTCTGTCAAGGTGATGGCCCCAGTTCTTGCCCCAGACGCTGGGTAAGTTGAGGCGGCCCCTGTCCCTGTCACACGGCCGGTAGGGCTCACCTGCCGTCACTGGGGGCGGGGTGGCGTCCTGCCGGCTCATCTGTGCTCTCGGGACGCCACTCTCCGGCCTCCTCAGTCCGCCGCTCACGTGGCGTCAGGCTTTGCCGCCCGAGGTGGGAGCAGTGTTCCTTTTCTTCCCCGTGGGTGTTCACACGGTCACCATCACTTACTTAGAAGGGTCCCTCCCTCGCCTCTGTCCCCAGTCAGGTGGGCTCCAGCCTCTGCCCTGCCCTTGGCCCGCGGCCCCATCGAGTGACTGCTGGCGTTCTGTCGTCCGCTTGTCTGCAGTTCAGTCTGCCCACCTTTGTTGTTCTCCAGAACTGTCGTTGCTAATTTTGACCCTTTGGATTTGCATATACGTTTTGGAATAAGCCGGTGGGTTTCCAGAGAAAGCCTGCTGGTATTTTGAGCGGGTCGCTTTGAACGTAAAGATGAGTTCGCGGAGAGCTGCCGTACGAAGTTTTTGCGTTTTCTGACCCACAAACATGGGGATTGCTCTATTTTTGGAAGTCTTTATTTTCTCTCAGTGACGTGTTAGAGTTGTGTGAAGGGCTTAAACTAAATCTTTTGTTAGATTTATTCCTGTGTATTTGACGTCTCTTGATAGTAACCTAAGTGATATTTTAACATCATTTTCTGATTGTTGATTGTCTATAAAATCAGCTAGCTTTCTGTATCCAGCAGCTCCTAATTCACTTACTAATTTGAATGGTTTGGTTTTCATGCCTCTACTTATAACATATTAAGACTAACATGTTGCTCTTGCTGAAGGGTAGTGAGGGGAAGGGATTGAGGGGAGGTGGGGGGAGGGATTGAGCCAAATCTGATTGCAAAGGAGACTGTGTCTGGATTCGGCGACTGAGCGCAGGGGTGCCCTGTCTGCTCCCAGGAGCTGCTCCGCGAGGCTGTGTGTGCCAGTGCCTTTCTGACACTGCAGCTTTCCATTTGTGACTGGGCTGGACTTGATGTATCCATTTGCCTTTTGAAGGGCAGTCGTGAGGTTTTGTTTCTGTTGTTTCTGTTGTTTCTGTTGTCTGCTGCTGAGCACAGGACCTCTGTGCCGTGGTCGTTGTGTGAGGTTCCCGCCAGTCAGCTCTGCCGCGGTCTTGTCAGCATTTGATACTGTCCGCCTCCCATTTCATTGTTTTCAGGTTATTTATTTTGAGAGCCAGCGCGAGCGGGGGAGGGGCAGAGGGCGAGGGAGAGAGAGAATCCCAAGCAGGCCCGGCGCAGCCAGCACAGAGCCCGACGTGAGGCTTGAACCCACGAACCGTGAGATCATGACCAGAGCTGAGACCCAAGAGCCAGACTCACCTCTCGTTTTAGCTGCTCTGTGGGGGTGTTCGTCTCTCCTCCCGGTTTTAATCTGCATTATCCTAGTTCCTCACGTGGATATTTTCCTTGGCAAAGTGCATATTTCAGATCTTTAGCTCATTTAAAAACAATTGTTTTGTTCTTCAGTAGCTGTGGTGATCCTTGCCTTTCCCTCTCGGAGGAAACACCCCCTCGTCGGCCACCAGGTGCTGGGGACCTTGCTCCCCTGCGCTGAGAGCTCTTATCAGGATCAGTGTTGAATTTTATCACAGGGTTGTTTTTTGTTTTTGTTTTTGCCTTTTTTTTATGATCAACCGTTGGGGTGATCATATGATTTTCTTAACTTTATTTATGTTGATTTTTTTTTCAACTTTGTTTATTTTGAGAGAAGTGAGTGTGCACGCATGGCGAGCAGGGGAAGGGCAGAGGGAGAGAAAGGGAGATGGAGAATAATGTCATACAGGCCCCTCACTGTCAGTGTGGAGCCCGACATGGGCTCGATCCCACGACCCTGGGATCATGACCTGAGCCAAAACCAAGAATCCGATGCTCGACCGACTGAGCCACCCAGGCGCCCCAAGTTCCATTGATTTTCGAAATGTCTTGCGTTCCCGAATGCTTTGTGATGGCTGTTACTTATATTATCTCATACGCTCGCGGACCTGATCCACCCGTAGGTCAGACTCGCCAGGAGCGCTCCTCGTGGGAAGGTGTTCACACAGTTTGAGGGTTTGCTGGTGGCTGTTCTGTCAGTGCTGGGGGCGGCAGGGTGCAGGTCATTAGGGGGCGTGTCTGTGCAGCCCCGTCTCCCAGGAGCCCTTCCTCACCCCTGCCCCGGGCCCCACTCTGCACTCCACGTGCCCTCACGGCTGGCAGTATGTTCTGGCAGAGATCTCCCTGGTCGGGAGGTCTCTGGTTAAGTGCCATGGTCGGTGGAGGCCACGGCTGGGAGCACGGGCAGTAGGGACTGGGGTGGGTGGCCCCTCCCAGGAGCAGCCCCGAGGACCCCTGCTGCTGTGGGGGTGGCCTGGGCGAGTGACTGGACCACGTTTGCTAACAGCCTCCCTGGGGAAAATGGCAGGAAGCCAGCCTCCCGGCGGGGAAGGGAGCAGGTGCAGCCCCCCGCGGGCCCCTCGGAGCCTCTTGCTCTACTGTGGACGGGGCAGGGAGGCTGGCAGCGGTGCTGTGGGCAGACAGAGCCAGGCTGTTGGCTAGAATGTGGAGGACTCCACCGAGCCGCCCCCAGCCAGGACGGTGTCATCACCAGGGCTCCACGGGGTCCAGGCAGTCAGCTACTGCAGCCAGCAAGGGGGGGCTCCTGCCTCCACTCAGGCCGGGTCCATCGTCACCCACCCCACCATCACCTGCACTTCGGAATGGGGCCGCCCCACTCCTGCCCCCAGGGCCCCGGCCACCTTCCACTTGCACACGGGAACTCCTCACCTGGCGCGGACGCTCTTCTCGGTGGGCGGCTGCGTTGCTCGTCCCTCGTGGTTGCCACCTGTCAATTCTGCGGATGGCGGCTCCGGGGCAGGCACAGTGCTGACTTGCCCGGGTCGGCCCGCTGGGCAGGGTGGCCCTGGGACTCGGGCTTCGTGATCCTCACCCTGCAGGAAAACCAACCCGAGACTAGACTAGGAAGTAGGTGGCGGCGATATGCCCCCCCGCCCCCCCACCACAGGGGTCTGACCCGCAGGATCTGTGCCCCAGAACCACCCCGTGGTGTCACGGCAGGCCCCTTCCGGGAAGGGAGGAGCGCCGTGTCTCGGGAGGCCCCGCGGGCGGAGGAGTTCAGAGTGGAAGACAGGGCTCCGCTGCCAGCATTCCTTTTCAAGGCCAGCCCTTGTTTTCCTCCCTGAATCCCTCCCTGGTGCCGCGTCGAGACAGCTCGTGTCTCTCTGCTCTGTTCGTGAGAACGCTCCCGGGTCAGCAGGAGAAGGGGGCTGCCTGGGGCCAGAGGAAGGTGGAGGAGGCCGTGTGCGCTCGTGTGAGCCCGGCCGGCGTGAGATGCTGCCAGTTGTCCAAATACGAGACTTGCTTCACTGGGCACGTGAACTGAATCGTAGTAGACGCGAGGACTCTGGAAACTTCATTTGGGAATGACGCCTTCTGAAAGCGTCACTTTCTTTTCTAGGATAAAGATAAAGTTTCTCTGACCAAGACCCCAAAGCTGGACCGCAGTGATGGAGGGAAGGAGGTGAGGGAGCGAGCAAGCAAACGGAGGCTGCCCTTCACCGTGGGGGCCAATGGAGAGCAGAAGGACTCGGACACAGGTACAGGTGCCGCCCTCACTCCCTGCTGGCCACCCCACCTGACTCTTCCCTTCCACAGAAAGTGTCCGTGACGTCCCTCCCTCAGGCGTCTCCTGACACTCGTCCCTGCCTGGGGTGGGCCCCCAGGACAGGTGCCCCCAGCCTCTCTGCACCTCTTGGCTTCACCCCAGGACTCTCCGAGGAGTTGTGCAGGGGCTGGGGTGGGGTCCAGAGCGAGCTGTAAGGACATCTCTGTTCTTGATGTCCGGGGTCACTCGGTGCTGATAGGAAAGGTTCCCACGCAGGGAATGCCCCAGGAGTGCCAGGCAGGAACACACCCCCCCCCCCCCCCCCGGGGAGACTCCCGGCCACGAGCGTGGGCTCCTCTCCCCTGAGGCTCCCGGGCCCCCTGCTCTGTCCAGTCCCCTGAAAGTCCCGTGTTGGAGAAGTGTGTTTTCCCTTAGGGCTCCAGAAGCACACAAATTAAACCCAGTTGTTGGAAATGGAAGCCAGAGGGAGCACTGAGGGGGGCGCCAGGCCCAGTGCAGTGTTCCCTGCACGTGTGGCGGGGCCTGGGGCACAGGGCAGGGCTGTGTGTGTGCGTGTGTGTGTGTGTGTGTGTGTGTGCGCGTGTGTGTGTGTGTGCGCGCGCGCGCACGAACATGAGCCTGCGATTGTGTGTGTGTGTGTCTGCACTCGGGCATGCACGCGTGTCTATATGTGTGCGTGGGGGGGCTAATAACACTGGGCACGCGCACTTTAAAGCTGACGCCATCTTAAGCTGCTCGTGGGCCCACGCCTTCTCCCACCAGCCCGAGCTCCCTCTGCCTCTTGACCTTCATGCTCGGGCCTGCCCCGCCTGCTGGCCGTCTGACTGTTCTGTAGACGTGCGAACCAGTCACACGCAGGGGTGAGGAGGGGCATGCAACACCCAGAGGGCCATGCAACCTGGGGTGAATCCAGCCATAGGACACAGAGCAGGGCTCCTGGCAGAAGGGAGCGGACGGGGCTTCCTGTGTGTGACAGTCTGTGTCAGGTAGGGGAAAAGTGGCAGGTCCTGAGCAAGATAAACAGGCTAGAAAGTGGGGAGCAACGGCAGACGGAACAGCCTGGAAATGTGCGTCTGTGCCATGGCTTTTATTCACGAGGTCACAGGTCCCTCCCCCCACGTCCTTCTGTGGAGGTGCTCCCCGAGCACGTCTAGTCATTTAAAAGCCAGAGAAGTGGGCTTGGTTTTGCTGCTAGGATACTGAGGAAGGTTCTGAGCCCCCAGGGATCCTTCCCGAGGGTTCGACATGGCCTCCAGCTCCTGTGGCTGTGCCGGCACAGCGGGGACAGGGCGAGGCCCGTGGATGCACGTGGATGCCCTGGACTCCTGCCAGAACAGGGGCGCACGGACATTTCTGCAGCTCAGGCTTTCGGTCCAGAGGAAATCAGGGCTGTCAGAGCAGCGCGCAGGTCCTCCCTCCTGTTTTCGGTGCCAAGACCAGTCTTAGTCGTGGGGGGCCTGGTGTTGCTATTTGGTCGTTAGCTGTCTGGATGGCGAGGGTGTGAGATTGGTGTCTGGCCTCTGGGATGTTCTGTAAATGCCCCAGCAGCTTTGTGGTGAGTCAGGGAGACAGTGTGAGGGCTGCTTCCTGGGAGAATACGCTGGGTGGGCGCACGGCTGCCCGCTCTGCTCTGCTCGCTAGGATTTCGTCACAGTTCCCACTTGATCGTGATGTTGGCTTCTCAGCTTCGTGCACTGCCAGCAGGCCTTCAGGATGCATCTGTTGCTGGCTAGCATTTCAGCGAGAGGCTGAACCCCACGGGGTGTCCAGGAGATTCTCGGGGCATGCAGGGAGCGCTCGCGTCTTCTCTCTGTGAGTTGTGGGTCCAGGTGAGGGCAGGGAGGGAGGGAGTTCCTGTTAGGTAGAGAAAAGGTGAAGAACGTTTTGAAAATAGAATTTTCTAGCTAAGGACTATGTTGCAAAAATCTAAACACATGTGGAATACAGTATTTGCCCTCATATTGTTGTGAGCGTTTTGGGGGCCAATTTTACATCGTCTGCATCTGCTTTGTTAGGATGACAAAGCTAGATTTTCCAGGAAGAGGGTTCTCCTGTGGGTGTGTCGTGCAGGACTTGCATCAGGAGCCTGAAATTTCATACTCGAATCTGTGTGCGTCCCGTCACGCACAGATCTGGGAAGCCGGCCGTCGGGGAGGCCACGCCGCTTTCTGCGCCTCTGGCGGGCGGAGTACCTGAGCTGGGTGCCGCCTCTGAGACGCGCACTGGCCAGGGGCCGCCCCCACGGAGTCGGGGGGCAGACGCCACGCAGGGACAGAGTGGAGAGGTGAACTCTGCCGAGTGACTGAGGCTGGGGCCAGGCGGGGTCTGCTCAAGGTCCCCTGTGTCCCCACCCTGCCCAGCCCCTGCTCCTGCCGTGTCCCTCCAGAGCCCTCTGCTGGGAAGATGCGGCCCTGCGCCCACCGAGAGGGGAACCTGGCTGAAGGCTCCAGAACTTGGGGTTCTGGGTGACAAATAGTTTCCTCAGCTGTGCCCCCCAAGAGGGAAGAAGAGGCTGATGAGCCTCCTCCCAGGGACCACCGAGCCGCCGGAGAACACTGTCCTGTGTCCCCAACCCCCAGGAGCGGGCCTCTACGGTGCTTAGTCAGGCCTGGGGGGCGGCCTGCCAAGAACAGTCAGCGCAGCTCGTCTGTGGTGGAAGCTGGACGCACTCTGCACCCGAGCCGAGCCGAGCCGAGCCGAGCCAGGCCGCTGCCCGCGGGCTCCCTGGACAGCCCGTCCTTCCAGAGCCAGGTCTGTCCGGGTGCAGGAGGGCGGGCCGCGTGTGCTCGCCCGCAGCAGGCCTGGCGTCTTCTAGGAAAAAGAAGCTCCGAGACCGCTCCGCTCCTCCCGTCGCCGCTGAGGAAGGAGGCGGAGGCCTCACGGGGTGGCCTCTCCCAGGCAGGTGGCCTGAGGCCTGCTTGCCCAGCCCCCACCACTTACGGTGTTTGTGATGGAAGTCTACCATGTCTGCACTTGCTTCGAATTACACTAATCTGTCTACTTAGTATATGATTAAATTTCCCCTCAACTTAAAAATCTGTGAGCAAATGTTCAGGTTGGTGTACGTGCCCGCCCACCCTCTGCAGACTTCTCCGGAAGCCTACTGCCCTCTTGCGGATTTCCATCCCTTACTGTGAACGTGAGCGCTGCCGTGTCCTTCCCGAAGCCCCCAGAGGCTGCACGGACCCCCTCCCCTTCAGAGCGCCACCCTGTCCGAAGCGGCAGGAGCCGGCATCTGCCTCTTCTCAGTACCCGAGTGTTTTCTTTGGAGCACTGAAAACTTAAGGTTTTCTTGTTTTGTGGCTGTCTTGTGAAAAAGACTGCGGTGTCCAGTATCCGGATGTTTATTCAGCAGTGCTGACGTGTGCCCTGCTCGTGGGTCCGTGTTAGGGGTCCGGGACGCTCGCGTGTTGATTGGACGGGATGGCCGTTGCTACTCCCCCTGGGACTGTCCCCGTTTGGGGAGGGACTCCAGGGTTTCAATACCGTGTCCTGCGGCGCGCCGGAGGCGACACATGCGTGACCGTGAAGGGCTTCTCCGCCTGCTCACGCGCTCTCTAGGTGCTGCCGGTGGTCGGGGGTGAGCTGTGGGGGAGCCTCTGGCTGGAGAGGGCGTGTGCCACCACAGTGACACCGTGGCTCCATCGTTTCCCTCCCTAAACTTGAGCAGTTTCTTCCGGCACGGAGGGGGAGTGTGGACTGGCCAAGGAAGGCTCTTTATGCCGTAAATGCGGGTGTCCCGCATTTGCAGAATAGGTGGGAATCTGCGGGGCCCTGCTGTGCACACAGCGTAGGTGAGCCGGGCCCTCACGACCACCCGGGGCTCTTTGACTCACAGGGAGGACTCCTAGGACCATGACCGATGAAGGGCAGGGCGCAGTCCAGGGGAGTCAGCTGCAGCTTCCAGAGTCCTGTCGGGAGGAGCCTGGGTTGTGATGCAGCCACCCCACCCAGTGGTGCTCCCGGGGGCTGGGGTAGGGGCCGAGGGGTGGCCAGAGGGTGGTGCAGGCAGGCCCGGGGCCAGTAGGACTGATGGCACGGTTCACACGTTGGTGCAGGTGTGGATGGTGATTTATTTCACTTTAGTTTTGAAAGTCCTCACCATGCTTCGGTGCCGTGAAAGGGGTCGGTGGTTGTCAGGTTGTGTCGTGGGGGAAGCGTATGCCAGGATCACTTCCTCATGCCCGGGCTTCCTCCTCAAGGCCGTGACACCCCTCACTGAATTTCCAAGCATCCGTGGATGGGGACTGTGGTTCCCCCTTAAGCAGAGGAGGGCACCCAGCCCGTGACCTGGGAGCGCCCCACCTGCGCCGCAGAAGCAGACGTCAGAGACGGATCCCGGCCCCTCCCTTTTTGGACACAGGAGACCAAGACCAGAGAAGTCGGGCTTGCTGAAGATCCCCTCTGTCTTGGTGACCAGTGGTGGTAAAAAAAGAAGTGGATACAAATCAGGAGAACGGAAGGAAAAGCGAGGCCTAACTGAAATGCCCCTGTGCGGGTCTGGGGGGACCTTGGGTCCTGGTCTTGCAGCACTTGGCGAACCTGAGTGTGAGGCTGGACAGAGACACGCCCGTGCGGCTCCTTGCCCGACGACGGTCCTCTCCAGCGTGGGCGCCGCCCCAGCGGAAGTGCTTCTTCCGGGCCTGTTAGCGCCGGCGTTGGGCCCTGTGTTGGTGCTGGTGCCCCCGGTGCCCTAGCACCCCGCCTGCCATCGGCTTTCCCAGAGTTTTGCCTGGTATCTCGGGGAGCTCCGTGACCCCATAGCCTCACCACCAGGTGCCCTCCTGTGGAGTGGGGTCCAAGCAGTGTTGACACCGGATGGTTTTATGGTGGGAGGCAGGAGTTAGAGGCTTCCCTTTGGGCCAGTGTGCTGGACTGTCTCCTGAAAAAGCCCTCTTCTAGAACCAGCCCAGAAGTCGGAGGTGGTGAGCGATGACCGACCGAAGGACGGGTTATGAGCGCGCCAGGGCCCTGGGGGCTGAGGACAGTGGGAGTCGGCCGCAGGGCCCTCGGGGCCACAGTGGACAGGCCCCTGAGAGCCGCATCGGGGACACCTCGGGCTGGAAGCCACCATCCCTGAGCCAAAGCCCTCTGTCTCCTCCAGCTGGCATCCACATGGGGCAAGGGGCTTTGAGAGCTGTCCTCGGAAATGAGCGCCGTCCAGTCCCAGACCAGAGCAAAAGCCAGTCCCCTCCGGAGACGTGGGCTTCCATGTGGTGTCCTGGCCCCGGTGTTCAGACAAACACCAGTGCCAGGTCAGAACCACGTACCACGAGGAAGAGCGCCGTCCTGAGAGGGAACCAGCCCCGGGCACCGTGTGTGGGGATGACTGGATACAAAGCATGGATCAGTAGAGTGCAGTAAAGGAGAAATTGAAAGCATGAGCAAGGAACGAGGCGCCGGCAGAAAATACCACGTAGAGTTTTAAAAGTACAGAATGGAATATGTGGAAATGAAAATTACCAACGAAATTACAAATTCACCGGGCAGATCGCATAGCTCATTAGACAGGACATAAGAGCTAACTTATGTTAGCTTGTGGCTTGGAAGTTACAAGCAAGGAAACTGCCCGCGCTGCGGTATAGGTTCGGGACGTGGAGGAGAAGCACACTTGCCTTCGTGAGACGGAGTCCTTGGGCATCAGGGTGAGTGCACACGTTAGCACGCGCTGAGCAGGTGGCAGAAGCGGGCAGCACGCTGCCTGGTTCCGGTGAGGAAGGCTGCCCCAAGGGCACACCCTGCTACCTTGTGCCAGACCCCCTGCGGTGACCTCTGCTGGGGAGGGAGACGCAGTGGCAGGAAGTAGTGGTGTCTGAGAACTGTGGTCTCTACAGCGCCCCCCCCCCCCCCGGAAAGGGCACACTCCAGCCCACCAGCTGTGGTGGTGTGTGGAGGGAGTGTGTTCTGGAAGGCCTGGGTTGGTGGGATGGGCTGCGCAGAGTGGGCACCCCTGCGTCCGCCGACTGGGGGGCTGCGATGACACGGTGTGGCACCGGCGGCACAGACCACAAGTGAATTCACACCATAGAAATCCCAGGTGGTGTCACAACAGCGTTTTTTCCTGATGGTGACGCACAGGGACTGTCCAGGCTCGTGTGAAACCATCATCTCCCACCAGCCGCAGTAGGAGTGTCCAGGACCACAGCTGGGGTCACTGGAGCGGGGGAGGAGGCTCCAGGGCCTGTGGGGTCCCCATGACCTACCAGGCTGCCTCTGCTCTGTAGCCTGGCACGGGCTGCTGGGAGTTCCCGCATGTTCTGCTTTGTTTCTGGTTGGAGATTATAGAAACAAAGACTAGTAGGATGCCAGAGCGGCTCTCAGCTTGTCCTGAGATGTTCTGAGAGGTCGCTCTGGGTCGTAGCTCCTCTTCTCCTCTTCTGGCAAGTGGGGGCCCCCAGCTGAGGCCTGGGGTGCAAAAGTAGGCTGTGCAGACACCACCCCACCCCCCCCACCCCCCCGTTGTGGACACCCTGTCCCAGGCAGAGCAGCAGCTGGGAAGAGGGGCAGGGGACACGGAGTGCATGTCCCTGGGCTCCCTGCACCCGAGGCCACACACAGCCTGGCTGGACTCCGGTCCTCTGGGTCCTGGGAGGCGCAGGTGCAGGTGAAGAAAAGGGCATCTTAGAAAATGTGATTATATTTGGGGTTTTTTTGCTGTGGTAAGACTCGGAAGATGTCCTGTTCACATCCCGGGAGACCCGTGTGGGAAGGTGGGCTGTGCAAGGCCCCTCCCACTGGAGGGAACGTCCTCCAGCCTCATCCCCGGGCTCCTGGCCACAGAGGGGAGGGGAGCCCAGTGGGGCTTAGGGCCTCCCTACGCACTGGGTCTCTTCTGAGACCACGGGCCTGGTGTGCTGGCATGCCCCCCTCCCCAGCGGGGGACACGCTCCATTGCTGCAGAAAAGCCCTTGGGGCAAAAGGCCGGGGGCGGTTTTCAGCCTCCACTCCCAGGAAGGGCCTCTCTTGCTCCCACCCTGCCTCCCCCATCTCTAGGGGGTCTGCTGCCTGTATTGTCGCTTGAAGACAGTGACTGTGGTGCACTTGTGCCCCGTCACTCTGGCACCTCAGAGTCATAGGGGGTCTGTCCTGAGGACATGCCGCCCACACCCAGCCTTGCACCGCCCTGGGCCAGCCCCAGAGAGCAGGAATCCTCCGTCCCACACGTGTTTCTCCGAGTTCTGCTGTCTCCCTCCTCCGGTGGGCTCCCTGTCTCCACTGCCCCGGGGGAGGCGGCAGGGGCCCTGAGAGGCTGGAGGCTCTGGTGATTTGAGACCAAGCGGTAATTCCCAGGAGACTGGGTGGTGGGACTCGGGTCCGGATTGCCGAGCAGGGCAGTGTGCACGTGCCTTCCTCCTGCTGCCCTGGCACCAGGGCCCCGTGTTGGAAACACGGAGCTGGCGGGGGCATCTGAAGGTTTCACCCCTGTTCTTGTCATAGAGTGAGGTCGGCCTGGGGGTGCGGGTCTTGTTTCTGTCATTGTTCGTCCGTCGGGACGTGCAGAGGATCAGTGCAGGGCAGAGCGGTCACTGTAGGGAAGGCGAGAGACGGGTTAGTGGAGCACTCAGCCATGTGAGAACTTTTAAACCAAATGCCCCGATTCAGGCTCTGTGGCCCCGAGTGACTGTGAAAGTGTGGCTTAACTTCTTGGGACCTCATGGGGCCACCGGGCAGGGCTGCTGCTGGGTGGTTCCTCACCCTGGGCAGAGGCTCCAGGGAGGCCGTCAGCCTCACCCCTGCCTCTGCCAGCTTGTAGGTAGATCAGGGGACAGGGTGGATGAGCTGGGGTCCTTAGTCACTGATGAGGAACGTTCTGGAACTTACTTGCTCTCTTGGGCCTGTGCCTGATGGGTTGGTTGAGGCTAACGGTTGCCGGGTGGCTGAGAACCGGTGTTGTGAGTCACGGCTGTGGTTTCTGAAGGGCCGATGGCTACTCTCTAAGGAAGTAGCTCACAGAAAACTCTTCCTGTGAAAATGGAAAATGATGCATCTGTGGGGCTGGGGATGTCGTCCTGGAGCCGGGCAGGCAGGGTGCACAGGAGCCTGTCCCATCCGCCTCTCCCAGACGGCACCCACCTCCCCGGGGGCAGACCCGAGCCAGCCAGCAAGCCTGGAGGGGTCTCTCCAACGCGCAGAGTGGAGAGCAGGAGACCCCCTCCCCCCACCACCACCCAGAGAAGAGTCTCAGGGCCCCGAGTCTCCCGTGGTGACCCTCCTTCCCAGGCTGCAGTTTGTACCCTGTGACCTAGAACCCCCCTAAACAGCCCGGCCCCCACACCAGGGCCCCCCCCCAGCACGCACGGGGCAGCGCGGGGAGGGCACCAGGCGCCCGGTGGATCCCGAAATCCCCGGCAGGAGGGGCACGAGGGTGAAGGAGGAAAGCGAGCTTTGGCTCCTGGTTCACGGAGTCTGGGGGGTTTTCTGTCCCTTCCTCCTGCCTCTTCCAGAAGAAACCACACGGTGTGTCTGTGTTCAGGGTCGGCAGGGAGTTCTGTAATGGGTCAGACAAGTGGAGGATGTGTGCGTTCCGAGGAGGCGGAGACGGAACGGCTGAGCTGTTCCATCGTGTCTGGTTAGTGCTCTGTGTTGATGCCTTTAGATGCCTCCAGCTCAGTCCATGTCGTGGTACTGCAAGGCTGGGTCGCTCCTCGAAGGGCCATGGCATGAGATGGAGGTCCCTAGAAGCAAGAAGAAAGGTACAGTACTGACAAGTCGGCCTTGATCTATTTATGTATTTCTAAACTGTGTTTGCCATTTCTATCTGCACTGTTTGGAGGCGGGACGGGGAAGGAGGAATCGGAGTGTGGACACATGTATTTAATGGACGGAGACCTGTCCTGCGTGAGTCAGGACGCCGGTGAGGGGCCGTCCCACCGCCTGGCGTGCGGCGGCCGGTCTGGGGAGGCACCTGAGAGGAGCGACTGGTCGGTGGGGGCCGAGGCGGGGCAGGCTTCACTGGCTGATGACACAGTGTCGGACTTGTCTCTGTTGCCGCCGGAGGTGATGACGGGCGGCTCGGTGCCGCCACCTCTGTTCTTGCCCTTTCCCCGTGAGCCGTGAGGCGGGAGGCGGGGGCTCCGCGATGCCAGGTGAGGCCGCGGGCTCCGAGGACCGCATGGCATGAAATATCCCCCTGTCTCCTCCACCGCCTCACAGAGAAGCAGGGTCCTGAGCGGAAGAGGATTAAGAAGGAGCCCGTCACCCGGAAGGCCGGGCTGCTGTTTGGCATGGGGCTGTCTGGGATCCGAGCCGGCTACCCCCTCTCCGAGCGCCAGCAGGTGGCTCTCCTCATGCAGATGACTGCCGAGGAGTCCGCCAACAGCCCAGGTGAGCCACCCCCCTGTCCCTGGCGGAAGCGGCCCGGGTCCCGGCGGCTTCTGTAACACCGGACACGCCCAGTGACGCCCTGCCTGTCCTCTCCTTGGCCCGCAGTAGACACGACACCAAAGCACCCCTCCCAGTCGACGGTGTGTCAGAAGGGGACGCCTAACTCCGCCTCGAAAACCAAAGACAAAGTGAACAAGCGGAACGAGCGCGGAGAGACCCGTCTGCACCGCGCAGCCATCCGGGGGGACGCCCGGCGCATCAAGGAGCTCATCGGCGAGGGCGCCGACGTCAACGTCAAGGACTTCGCAGGTGAGCGGGCGGCACGTGCTCCGACTGCCTCGTCCCCGAAGGGCGGAAGGCCCCGCCCTGGGGGTGCGCGCGGTGGGCCCGGGAGTTTGCGCACAGGAGTTGGGGTGGGGGCAGACCTCGCGCTCGGACCGGGGTCATGTGCTGTTCCTGCCGAGGAGGAGGAATTGGTGTTTCGGGAAGGATTTCAAAATAAGATCGATTTCTTATTTCTTAACTATTTTTAAGAGAACCGGGGAATTTTTAGATGCCACCCTGCTGTGTTGTGTCGACCCCAGTTCCGTGGAAGAGGAGTCACACCCCTGGTGTGTTCAGGGACCGGCGGCCCTGCCGCCGTGCCCCCCTTGGGAAGAAACGTCTCCCCGAGGCACAGCCCTTTGATTTACGCGGGAAGTGGGCGTTCCTCCCGTGGCCAGAGGCGGCCAAGCTGTATTCGCTCTGAGGGCCCCGTGGCCGCGGTGGAGTGCCGCCTGCTGTGCACAGAACGGTGCCCGCGCTGCTGCGCCCGCATGGCCCACGCCCGTCTGTCCTGAGTGCGCGGTGGGCGGGAGACGAGCAGACTTTTCCCCCTGCCCTAGGCGATGGGGCTTCTGACCCAAACCTAATTTAGCACCTTTTGTTAAAAAAACAATGTTCCTAAATCGGTATTTTCCAAAGCAAAGCACTGGAATCGGTGTCCACGGGGGTGGCCCCGTTCACACACTGACATTTGAGGCCATGCCACCTGGTGGACTGTCAAGGCTGTAGTGGAAACAGCCGCCAGAGGAGGCCTCCCCGAGTGGCCTCAGCCACGTGCTGCACAGCAGGCGCGTTTCCAAACCTGCGGCCGGCCATGGTGACAAGCCGTGCCACACCCTCCCCGCAGCCCTCTCTGCCTCTCTCCCTGCGCCCTCTTTGCGTGGGGCCAGATTCGTTGGATTGAGGCCACCACCCATGACAAGTCCTCTGCCCCAGGGTACGCCTTGCAGACGGTTAATCTGGAAGGTTAGCAAGCTGCAGACGAGGTGCCCCAGTGAAGGCCGCTCAGGGCTTCCCGGGCCTGTAGCCCTTCCGTGCAGGGTGCAGCCTGGGGACAGGAGCGGCGTTCTTGAGGATTAAATAACATAGGTCCTAAGTGTCTGTTTCCAGGTTGGACGGCGCTGCACGAGGCGTGTAACCGGGGCTACTACGACGTCGCCAAGCAGCTGCTGGCCGCGGGTGCAGAGGTGAACACCAAGGGCCTGGATGACGACACCCCCCTGCACGACGCCGCCAACAACGGGCACTACAAGGTGGGCGCCTCCCCGCACGCCCCCCTCTGCTGGGCCCGCCGGCCGACTCAGACATCGTTCTCTCTCCCAGTCCCGCCGTCCCCACTGTCCTGCACGTTTGCCCCCCACCAGAGCCATCCTCTCTGACCAGCCCACCTTGCTCATCCTGGGTCAGCACCTGGGTGGCCTCTTTCTCCCTGTGACAGGGCCCTGCTCTGGCCATGCCAGTGTGGCCGGGTTTTAGTAGGAGGGCGATCATACCTGTGGGGGGGTGGGGTGGGCTCAGGGGCTGCTGCTGGCCCTGTCCTCGTCCCTGTGGTAATTACTGTTGATGGAACCCTGAGAAAGGTGTAGCCGGGACACGGGAGGACCCTTGTAACCAGTCCAGGAGCAGTGAGCGCCCAAGTGCACGGTCTGCCCGGGAGGACTCGGCCCCTTGGGGGAACGGCTGCCTCCGGGCCTGAAGCAGGAGACGCGCAGAGATGGCAAGGCTCTTGCTGTGGTCGTTACCAGACCTTCGTGGAGAGGCCCTGGCCAGAGACGCCACGCCCAGGACACTGGGGCCTGGCGAGGACCGCGCCTGTAGACCAGAACGCACCTCTGACGCTCCGTGTAGCTGCCCTGGCCGGTCGCCTTGGGCACGTGCCAGGGAACTAGCAGCGCCGAGCTTGTGATGAGCAGTCAAAAGATGACGAGTCCCCACGGTGGGGGGAGGGCTGTGAATGAAAAGATGCCCACGGTGACTGGACGAGTCTGGACACAGATTCTGTACTTGACGTTAGGGCTCTTGGTTATCTCCTTAGGTAAGATAAAGGCATCGTGGGTTTTTTGTTGTTTTTAAGGGTCCTTTTAGGGAAGTACTGGAAAAGTTTATGAAACGCCTGGGACCCGCTAAAAGTACTTGGGGAGGGGGAGGGGGAGGGGAGGGTCAGATGACCTGAGTGGGGAGGAGCGGGGTCGTCCTCTGAATCTCTGTACTTCTGTACTTGTCATTGTAAAACTATCTTATGGAATAGACCATGGAAACATGGGGAGGGGTGCAGGGTAGCGGCCCCTGGAGAGATCCCTGTCCTGATCCTGGGACTGTGAATACGTGACCTCATGTGGTAAGAGGACTTCACAGATGGGAGAAAGCGAAGGATCATGCAGTGGTGGCCCTGGATTATCCCCACGGGCCCAGTGGCCTTGGGGGTCCGGGTAGCAGAAACCCTTCCCCCAGAGGGAGGAGACGTGAGGGCAGCCCGCCCCGCGTTGCCAGCCTTGGCAGAAGGGGCCAAGGGACGTGGTGGCTTCCGGCAGTTGGCACATCCCTCAGCGGGAAGATGGCAGGGACACGGGGCCAGTCCCACCACTGCAAGGGACCCCACTCGCACAGAAAGGAAGGAGCTGACGCCACACGTGTGTAGGGTCAGTGAGACCAGCTTCAGACTCGGCGATACGGAGGGGCCGGTGATTTGCTAGAGCAGCTGAGGGAAACCCGTGCCCCGGAAGCGGGGTCCCGGCCAGGGGCGGCCGCGCGGCGTCCTAAGCAGGACGGACACGGGCGCGATGGGCTTTTCCTGCGTAAAGGTGGTTCTTGCGCCGCAGTGTGCGGACTGGGGCTGGGACGGCGGCAGCGGCCACCCCGGGCGTGAGCGCGCTTGCTGGCTCTAGACCGCGGAGCAGAGCTGCTGACGGGTCCCCTGGAGCGTGTCTGTCATTCCCAGGACCACCCTTACCGTGTCGAATAAAGCACGGAAGAGGCGATCTTATTTTCTAAAATAAACGAGAACGCAAAATAAACCTACTTGCAAGCAGCTCGGTCTTTGTTTCCTCTCTTCTGTCACCCCCCCCCCCGCTTCCCACCAAAGCTCCAGAGCCCTTCCTTCCACGCCCACCGGGCCCTGCCGGACAGGACAGCAGCTCGTCGCTGGCGGGAGGTTGTGGGGCCGTAGTCAGCCCACCGATGGGGGAGGCCTTTCCGTAGGAGCGCAGACCTCCTCCCTGTGGCGGCGTGCTTGAGGCGGGGGAGGGCTCGGAGACCCCCCCCCCCCCCCGCTGCCGGGGCTGTGCTGTGTGCACGTTGGCCGGGGTGGCGGGGGTGGGGGGGGTGCTCCAGGAAGGGGCTGCGGCCGTGCGGGCCCCGAGGCGCAGCCCCTGACACGCTGGCTGCTGTGTTGCAGGTGGTGAAGCTGCTCTTACGCTACGGCGGGAACCCTCAGCAGAGCAACAGAAAAGGCGAGACTCCGCTGAAGGTGGCCAACTCCCCGACCATGGTGAATCTCCTGCTGGGCAAGGGGACCTACACGTCCAGCGAGGAGAGCTCCACCGGTCAGTGGCCGGGAGCCGTGCCCTGGGTGCCGGCTGGGGTGGGGGTGGAGGGGGCTTCTGGACTGCCGGGACCCCACCCCCAGGGTTTCCTTGGCCGCCGGCCCCGCCCGCACACAGACCTCTCTCTCAT
Source organism: Cryptoprocta ferox (assembly GCA_028646485.1). NCBI lineage: Eukaryota > Metazoa > Chordata > Mammalia > Carnivora > Eupleridae > Cryptoprocta > Cryptoprocta ferox. The sequence goes on along the minus strand of CM053563.1, from coordinate 55,867,465 downwards.
TTCGTCCTGCCCGCGGCTGGCGTCCGATCTACCTAAATCGGGTGAAGAGCGGTCTCTCCTCCCCTCCCCCCGCCCCAGAGGCAGCCCGGGCCTCGTCCGCAGAGCGCTGTCCCCATGCGTGTTCAGTGGGCTTTTGTGAATCTGCCTCTGACCTCTTCCTCCCTGTTCCCAGCAGAGAGCTCAGAGGAGGAAGACGCCCCGTCATTCGCACCTTCTAGTTCAGTTGATGGCAATAACACAGACTCTGAATTTGAGAAAGGCCTAAAGCACAAGGCTAAGAATCCAGAGCCCCAGAAAACTGTGACCCCCGTCAAGGACGAGTACGAGTTTGATGAGGATGATGAGCAGGACAGAGTCCCTCCAGTGGACGACAAACACTTACTGAAAAAGGATTACAGAAAAGAAACTAAATCAAATAGTTTTATTTCTATACCCAAAATGGAAGTGAAAAGTTACACTAAAAATAACACGATTGCACCAAAGAAAGCGGCTCATCGCATCCTGTCAGACACGTCGGACGAGGAGGACGTTGGTGTCACTGTGGGGACAGGAGAGAAACTGAGGCTCTCGGCGCACACGATACTGCCCAGCAACAAAACACGGGAACCTTCCAATGCCAAGCAGCAGAAAGAGAAAAATAAAGTGAAAAAGAAGCGGAAGAAGGAGACAAAAGGCAAAGAAGTGCGGTTTGGGAAAAGGAATGACAAGTTTTGCTCCTCCGAGTCGGAGAGCGAGTCCTCAGAGAGCGGGGAGGACGACGGGGACTCGGTGGGGAGCTCTGGCTGCCTCAAGGAGTCCCCGCTGGTGCTGAAGGACCCGTCCCTGTTCAGCTCTCTGTCCGCCTCCTCCACCTCGTCTCACGGGAGCTCTGCGGCCCAGAAACATAACCCCGGCCATGCGGACCAGCACGCCAAGCACTGGCGGACAGACAACTGGAAAAGCATCTCTTCTCCCGCCTGGTCCGAGGTCAGCTCTTTGTCAGACTCCACAAGGACAAGACTGACGAGCGAGTCTGACTGCTCCTCCGAGGGCTCCAGCGTGGAGTCGCTGAAGCCTGTGAGGAAGAAGCAGGAGCACAGGAAGCGGGGCGGCCCGCAGAGCGCGCTGTCAGAGAAGAAGAACTCTTTCCATGCCAGTGTGGACGGCGCCATCCCCAAGCTGGACAAGGAGGGGAAGGTCGTCAAGAAACACAAAACAAAACACAAACACAAAAACAAGGAGAAAGGGCTGTGCTCCGTCGGTCAGGAACTCAAACTGAAAAGTTTCACTTACGAGTATGAGGACTCCAAACAGCGGTCAGAGAAGGCCATCCTTGTGGACAGCGACGTCTCCAGCGAGAGCAAGGTGAAGGCCTTGAAGCACGACAGGGACCACTTCAGGAAGGAGGAGAGGCTCGGCAAGCTCAAGTCGGAAGACAGGGAGTGGCTCTTCAAAGAGGAGGTGGTCAAGGTTTCCAAAGACGAAAAAGCCCTGAAGAGAATCAAGGACGTGAGCAGGTCCTTCCGAGAAGAGAAAGACCGCGTGAATAAAGCAGAAAAAGAGAAACTGGTGAAGGAAAAATCTCCCAAAGAGGAAAGACTGAGGCTCTACAAAGAAGAAAGAAAGAAAAAGTCCAAAGACAGGGCCGCGAAGTTAGAGAAGAAGAACGATTGTAAGGAGGACAGGATTCCGAAGGAGAAGGAGAAGGCTTTCAAAGAAGAAAAAGAAAAACTGAAAAAAGAAAAAGTTTATAGGGAAGACTCCTCCGCTTTCGATGAATATTGTAACAAGAGTCAGTTTTTGGAGAATGAAGACACCAAATTCAGCCTTTCCGACGACCAGCAGGATCGGTGGTTCTCGGACTTGTCCGATTCATCCTTCGATTTCAAAGGAGACGACAGTTGGGATTCTCCAGTGACAGACTACAGGGACGTTAAAAGTGACCCTGTGGCCAGACTGATCCTGGAGACCGTGAAGGAGGACAGCAAGGAGAAGAAGCGGGAGAATAGGGGCCGCGAGAAGCGGGACTACGGGGACAGGCGCGGCGACAGGGACGCCTTCTTCAGGAAGAAGGACAGGGACTGTCTGGACAAAAGCTCTGAGAGGAGGAAGGAGCAGGCGGACAAGCATAAGGGCGTCCCCGGCTGCCTCCCCGACAAAGACAAAAAGAGGAGGGAGTCCGCCGAGGGTGGGCGGGACAGGAAGGACCCCCTCGAGGCCGCCAAGGAGCGGAAGGACGGCAGGCCCAAGCCCGAGGAGGCCCACCGGGAGGAGCTGAAGGAGCTGAGCGGCGAGGCCGGCTTCAAGGACCGGCCCGACTGTGACTTCGGGAAGGGCCCAGAGCCCTGGGAGAGGCTCCATGCGGCGAGGGACAAGGAGAGGAAGGAAAAGGGGAAATTAGAGAAATACAAAGACAAGTCCGGTGACAAAGATAAAAGCGAAAAGTCTATCCTTGAGAAATGTCAGAAGGACAAGGAATTTGACAAATGCTTTAAAGAGAAAAAAGACTCCAAGGAGAAGCATAAAGACAAGGAGAGGAAAGCCTCTCTGGACCAGGTGAAAGAACGGAGGGAGAAGGGCTTCCCTGGACTTCTGTCCGAGGACTTCCCTGAGAAAAGAGACGAGAAGAAGGGTAAAGAGAAGAGCTGGTACATCGCCGACATCTTCACAGACGAGAGTGAGGACGAGCTCACGGCCAGCGGGCTCCGGCTCGGGGACGCCGGGGACGCGCCGCGGGCCGACGGCCCCCAGGACGCCGACCGGCACCGGAAGCACTCTGCCGACCGGCAGCACTCGGAGAAGCAGAAAGAGCGAGAGCTCCGAGAAAAGAAAAAGGAGAAGGGAGCCGCGGAAGGGGCGAAAGACAAGAAGGACAAGAGCCTGGAGAAGCACAAGGACAAGAAGGACAAGGAGTGTGTGGACAGGTACAAGGACAGGAAAGACCGCACGCCGGCCGACCCCACTCAGGAAAAGAAGAACAAACAGAAGCCCCCTGAGAAGGTGGAGCGGAAGCCCTCGGCCGAGGACAAGGCCAGGAGCCGGCACCGCGAGAGGCCAGACAGGGAGCACTGCCGGGACAGGAAGGCGTCCAGGAGCACCGAGGCGGAGAAGAGCCTGCTGGAGAGGCTGGAGGAGGAGGCCCTGCACGCGTACAGGGAGGACTCCAACGACAAGGCCAGCGAGGTGTCCTCCGACAGCTTCACCGACCGCGGGCAGGAGCCAGGCCTGAGCGCCCTCCTGGAGGTGTCCTTCACGGAGCCCCCGGAGGAGAAGGTCAAGGAGAGGGAAAGGCACAGACACTCTTCGTCCTCGTCCAAGAAAAGCCACGATCGGGAGAGAGTCAAGAAAGACAAGTGTGAGAAGAGAGACAAGAGCGACGATTACAAGGACATCGGCAGCAGGAAGGACCCCGGCCAGTACGACAAGGACTTCTCGGACGCCGACGCTTACGGGGTCCCTTACGGCGCGAAAGTGGACGTAGAGGACGAGTTAGATAAAACCATGGAGTTGTTCGCCGCCGAAAAGAAAGATAAAAACGACTACGAGAGAGAGCCTTCCAAGAAAGCGGAGAAGGAGCTGAAGCCGTACGGCTCCGGTGCGGCCGGCGCCCTCAAGGAGAAGAGGCGGCGGGAGCGGCACCGCGAGAGGTGGCGGGACGAGCGGGAGAAGCACCGGGAGCGGCACGGCGACGGGCCCCCGAGGCACCACAAGGACGAGCAGAAGCCTGTGGCCAGAGACAAGGACACCCCTCCAAACGCGCTCAGAGACAAGCCCCGGGACGAGGGCCTCAAACTCGGGGAGACCAAACCGAAGGAGAAATTCAAGGAAAATCCAGAGAAGGAAAAGGGGGACTCGACCAAGGCCAGCAACGGAAACGATAAGCCGCCGGCGCCCAGAGAGCCGGGCAAGAGAGACGCCCGGCCCCGAGAGAAGCTTCTGGGCGACGGCGACCTGATGATGACCAGCTTCGAGCGCATGCTGTCCCAGAAGGACCTGGAGGTGGAGGAGCGGCACAAGCGGCACAAGGAGAGGATGAAGCAGATGGAGAAGATGCGGCACAGGTCCGGGGACCCGAAGCTCAAGGAGAGGCCGAAGCCCGCCGAGGACGCGCGCAAGAAGGGCCCCGACGCGCCCGCGAAGAAGCCGCCGCCGGCGCCGGACCCCGCCCTGAGGGACAAGCGGCTCAAGGAGCCCCCCGCGGCCCCGCCGGCCCCTGACAGCAAGCCCCGCCCGGGACCTGCCGCCGACGCCAGGGACTGGCTGGCGGGGCCGCACATGAAAGAGGTGCTGCCCGCCTCTCCGAGGCCGGAGCAGGGCCGGCCCACCGGGGTCCCCGCGCCCGCGGCCGTGGTGTCGTGCCCCAGCTACGAGGAGGCCATGCACACGCCCAGGACCCCGTCCTGCAGCGCGGACGACTCCGACCTCCTCTTCGACTGCGCCGACCCCCAGCCCGCCTCCAGCACGTCCGCCAGCGCCTGCTCCCCCTCCTTCTTCGACAGGTTCTCTGTGGCGGCGAGCGGGATTCCGGAAGCCGCGAGCCAGACGCCCACGAGGCCGCTGTGCACGAGCCTTTACCGTTCGGTGTCCGTCGATATCAGGAGGACCCCCGAGGAAGAATTCAGCACTGGGGACAAGCTGTTCAGACAGCAGAGCGTCCCCACCGCATCCAGTTATGACTCGCCAGGGCAGCGCCCGGACGACAAGGCCCCCGTGCCCCCAGGTCCTGCCGAGAAGTTCGCCTGCCTGTCCCCGGGGTACTACTCCCCGGACTACGGCATCCCCTCCCCCAAAGCGGACGCTCTGCACTGCCCGCCTGCGGCTGTGGTCAACGTCACCCCCTCCCCAGAGGGTGCCTTCTCTGGTTTACAGGCCAAGTCCCCCCCCTCGCACAGAGATGAGCTGTTGGCCCCGTCCATGGAGGGGGCCCTCCCGCCCGACTTGGCCATTCCCCTGGATGCCACGGAAGACCAGCAGGCCACTGCCGCCATCATCCCCCCGGAGCCCAGCTACCTGGAGCCGCTGGACGAGGGCCCCTTCAGCGCGGTCATCACGGAGGAGCCCGTCGAGTGGGCGCACCCGGCCGCCTCGGAGCAGGGCCTGTCCTGCAGCCTGATCGGGGGCACCCCCGAGAACCCTGTCACTTGGCCAGTGGGGCCGGACCTCCTGCTTAAGTCCCCACAGCACCTCCCAGAGTCCCCGCAGCATTTCTGCCCCACCGAGGCCCTCCACCCTGCTGCCCCGGGGCCCTTTGGCACCACAGAGCCCCCTTACCCAGGCTCCCCTGACTCATACCCTCTGTCGGCCACTGAGCCTGGACTCGAGGGTGCCAAAGGCGACGTGGCTGAAGCGGTCCCGGCCGCCGTCCCCACCCCAGAAGAACCAGCCCCCTTCGCCCCTCCTTCCAGGCTGGAGCCCTTTTTCACCAACTGCAAACCGCTGCCCGACGCACCCCCCGACGCGGCCCCGGAGCCTGCGTGTCTGGGTGCCGTGACTCAGGTGGAGGCTTTGGCGCCCGTGGAAAGTAACTTCCTGGAAAACGGGCATGACCTGTCAGCCCTCGGCCAGGTGGAACCGGTGCCCTGGCCTGATGGCTTCCCCAACTCCGAGGACGACTTAGACCTGGGGCCCTTCTCTCTGCCAGAGCTTCCTCTTCAAGCTAAGGACGTTTCGGAGGTCGAAACAGAACCCGTAGGAGAGACTCCCCTCGGTCCTCCGGAAAACACCCCCGCGGGGCCCCCCGTGGTCCCGGGCGGCGCGGAGGTCCCTGCGGCAGCTGCCGAGGAGCAGCCCTTGCTGCCTCCCAGCCAGGCGGCTGCCCGGCCCCCCGCCGAGCCCGAGGCCGAGCCGGCCGAGGAGCCTGCGCCGGACGTGATGTTGGAAAGCACGGGCGAAGCAGGGGTCACGTCAGAGGGCAGGGTCTCCGCCGAGGACGCGGACTCCAGCCTGGGGCCCGCCCCGGCCCCCCCGGAGCGGCATCCCGCAGCGAGCGCGGACGAGGAGGCCGAGGGCCAAGACCCCCCGGCCGCGCCCCATGGCGTGCCCGACGCCCCTGCGGACGGCTCGGCGCAGGCGCAGGCACACGTGGTGGACGGGGCCGGTCTCGAGGGACCCGTGGGCGGCGTCCAGCCCGAGGCTTCGGACCCAGAGCCCAGACCCACGGCCGAAGCCCCGAAGGCGCCCAAGGCGGAGGAGATCCCCCAGCGCATGACGAGGAACCGGGCCCAGATGCTGGCCAACCAGAGCAAGCAGAGCTCGCCGCCCGCCGAGAAGGAGCCCGCGCCCGCGCCCCGCGCCAAGGGCCGCTGCTGCGAGGAGGACGACCCCCAGGCCCAGCACCCGCGCAAGCGCCGCTTCCAGCGCTCCGGCCAGCCGCTGCAGCAGCAGATGAACCCGTCCACGCAGCAGACGCGGGAGGTGATCCAGCAGACGCTGGCCGCCATCGTGGACGCCATCAAGCTGGACGACATCGAGCCGTACCACAGCGACCGGTCCAACCCCTACTTCGAGTACCTGCAGATCAGGAAGAAGATCGAGGAGAAGCGCAAGATCCTCTGCTGCATCACCCCGCAGGCGCCCCAGTGCTACGCCGAGTACGTCACCTACACGGGCTCCTACCTCCTGGACGGCAAGCCGCTCAGCAAGCTGCACATCCCCGTGGTGAGTCCGGGGGGACCGGCCCCCAGCGTGGGGGTCCCCGCGGACACGGCCCCGGGGTGGGTGGGGCAGGAGACCTGCTTGCCTGGCTCTTTGTCGTTCGTGGTGTGTCCCGTGTCCGCTCCTCGTCCAGGGCCCGACGGGTCACCGCACGCCCTGTCCACTGTCACCCAGCTGCGACCGGGTGCCTCGGGGCCTGGTCCCGTCAGGGAGGGTCTCCTCTCGGCCCCTTTAACGCCCCAGTGTAATCTCCGTGTTCCCAGTGGCCCCGGGTTGCCAACCCGAGGCCAGGCCTCCATTGTCATCCCCACGGAGCCCTGAGCAGCCCTGGCGTTTCCCACCCAGCAGGCCTGTCCTTAGGCCACCACCCCACCTGTGGGCCCGGGGACCCCGCCATCCGCGCACACCACCTTCCAGCCGCCCGAGTCCCTGTTTCTCTCACTGCACACCCTTCTCCTGGGGGGCTCCCGCCCTCCCGGAGGAGCCCGCCTGCGGCGCAGCCACCACCCCAGCCCACAGCACGCCCCGGGTGCAGGTGACTCGCTTCATTTTCTTGGACTGTCCCACCCCCTTGAAGGAGAGCCCGGACTTCCTTTTTATGCCATCAGGCCCAGAACAGGCCTCAGTCACAGCTGTCCGGAGAACGCTGGCCAGGATGAGCCAGTTCCTGACCTTCCTGACCTTCCTGGGGATGGCCCAGGCCTGCAGGCCGTGGAGCCCATCTCAGAGCAAACCTACCCCCTCCTACAGGAGGGTCACACTGGACGGTGTGTTCTGGAAGGTGGTGTCTGACCTGGCGCTTCACCAGGCAGAAAGCTCAGCCAGGACTGACACCCAGATCTTCTGAACAGGGATGGGGGGGCTCTGAGCGTCAGGTTCAAAGGCAAGGCAATTGGGGGCACAGCTGCCTGGGCCGCCACCCTCCCGGGACAGCCCATTCTCCCGGCACTTTGCTAGGGCGGGGGGTTGGGGACGGGCAGCTTTGAGCCCAGCAAGATGTCTGGCCTGGAAGCATCCAGCTGCTGGGTCTCCTCTGGGTCACTAGTTCAGAAAAATCTGGCCGGAGATGTCGGGTTGCCCTTTTGCTTAAATTTTGGTTCTCAAAACAGAGCGCCGTGACCTTCGTGGAAAGTTTGGAAAACAAAACAGTAGGGGTCGCTGTGGTTTGTGTAACTTATTTCCCACTGGGGGCTCCCACCTTTCTTTCTAGAAAAAAGCCGTTTCCCTTTGCCACACGTTCAGGCACCCGGGCCGTAGGGGCGGACGGGCCGGACGGGCCGACACCAGGCATTCCTGGACTTTGTCGCCCGGCCCGAGGGCGCGTCTCAGGGCTGAGTCCTTCAAGCACGTGGGGTTGGTGTTCCTGGTGCAGGTTCACGGCCTCACCAACCCCCCCCCACGTGCTTGCAGATCGCACCCCCTCCCTCCCTGGCGGAGCCCCTGAAGGAGCTCTTCAAGCAGCAGGAGGCCGTGAGGGGGAAGCTGCGCCTGCAGCACAGCATCGAGCGGGTAAGAGGGGGCGGCGGGCAAGGGGGCAGGGGGCGGGGGGCGGGCGGGTGGGGGGGCGGCAGGCCGAGCGAGGCGCGCATCATCCGGCTCCTCTCCCCCAGGAGAAGCTCATTGTCTCCTGCGAGCAGGAGATCCTGCGGGTGCACTGCCGGGCGGCGAGGACCATCGCGAACCAGGCGGTGCCGTTCAGCGCCTGCACCATGCTGCTCGACTCCGAGGTCTACAACATGCCTCTGGAAAGCCAGGTGCGGGGCCGTCCGGGCGGGGCGCTCGCTCCGCCGCCGCCGGGCCCGTTCGCCAGTCCGCGCCGCCGGGGCCGGGAAGGCGGCGGTGGCGCCGGGGTCCGGGGTCCTCGCGGTCGCTGAGAGTTACTGAAGTTTCCCTCCGAGCGGTAGCCAGGCGACTTCCCCGCGGAGGCCCCGCCGGGAAGCTGTCGCGCAGCGGAGGGGGGCAGGGCAGGAGCCTGCAGGCCCCAGTCCCGCTGCAGCGCCCCCCCCCGCCCCCCACGCACTCAGGCCTGGGGTCAGACCGTCCTGGGTTTACTCCCTGATTTGTTCTCTTCCCCAGCCGCCACCAAGACTTTTTAAAAACCACCCAACCCCCGAATGTATCATTTTGGGCCTGTCCGAAGGGCCTGCCTGTCCCCTGGCCAGCGTGGATCCCTGGGGCTCCGGGCAGCATTCTCAGCTCGGCTGCGTGCAGACATAGGTGGTTCGTGATTTTTAAAAACTCTTTATTTATGCATGAAGGATTTTCCATTCACTTACATACAGTCTGTAAGAAGAGATCTCAAAAGCTTTCCCCACGAGGGGTGCCCGGGGTCATGAGTCTGAGCCCTGCACTGGGTGTGGAGCCTCCATAAAATTAAAATTTTTTTTGACTTTCCCAATTTGGGGCGCCTGGGTGACTCGGTCGGTCGGGCGTCTGACTTCGACTCAGGTCATGATCTCATAGTTCGTGGGTTCGAGCCCTGCGTCGGGCTCTGTGCCAACAGCCTGGAGCCTGCTTCCGATTCGGTGTCTCCCTCTCTGCCGCCCCCGCACCCCGCTCTCTCAATAATGAATAAATGTCAAAAAAAAAAAAATGTTTAAACCTTCCCTATTTATCACAGTACGACTAACAACAGAATTTGTCTAGAGCAAAACGACAGTCCACAAGGTATCAAACAACAGGGCCGGGGACTGAACGGTCACTGCAGGGACTTTCCCTCTAAAAGAAACCCCGGACCTGGAGGAGTGTCCGGGGCTGCTTTTGAGCACGAGGAGGGCAGAGGCCCCGCCAGAGGGACCTTGATGCCTGACGGCCTCCCAGAAAACCCAGGCCTCGGGGCCGGTGAAACCACCAGCCACCGCCCTCCGTCCTAAGGCCGGACCCGCTCGCGAGCCCGTCCTGGGCGCAGAGCTGCTGTGCGTGGGGACAGGGACGTCAAATTGGCACCCCCACCCCCTCAGGCCTTTTCAAAGAAAATTACAGAGAGATTAGAACAGGCGCCCCTGCCAGCTTCACCGTGCGCGTCCCCGTGGCCTCCCAGGGAACGGGGTGGGGGCTGGGACTGAGGGTGCCCGTTTGTGCCCAGCACACATCCACGCAGCGGCCGCCTGGGGACACGCCAGCAAAGCTCCTCGAGCAGGGGCGGCGGGGGGGGGGGTCGCGGGCCAGGCTCCTCCCCATCCAGCGTCCACGTCTCCCCCTCAGGGTGACGAGAACAAGTCCGTGCGCGACCGCTTCAACGCGCGCCAGTTCATCTCCTGGCTGCAGGACGTGGACGACAAGTATGACCGCATGAAGGTGAGGACCCTGTGCCCCTGGGTGGCGGGGGGGGGGGGCCAGCTGCTGCTGGGTCCCCCGTTTGCAAGTGACAGTGTCAGACCCTGTGACCCCGGCTGATACCTTCAGGGAGCTGAGCTCTCCCCGCCCCCATGTTGCCTCCTTAGAGTGTCTTCCCTCCTGTCCAGGTGTGCGGGGAGCAGCTCCTGTCACCAGCTGGCGGTCAGACCTCTGTGGGACCCCACCTTGAGCCCTCCTCAAAGGTCACAGCACACACCCATCACCACTGCTCTGGACGTGACCAGTGCAGCAGCCAGGGCGCAGGGGTGGGAGCTAGAGAAAGATTAGCAAGTAAGAAGCCAATCCCCGTCCGCAGGCGTAGGGTCGCTCGCAGGGTCGCCCGCCAGAGCCACACCGCAGCCGCAGTGGGCACCAGGCCCGGGCAGCTCCAGGAGGCAGGGCCCCGGGGGAGGGATCCAGAGCTCCCACTGCCCCCCCCCCGCCCCGCCCCAGCCCGCTCTTGGAGAGGATGACAGGGTTTCCAGGATGCCAGCCTTCCCGGCGTCCCCTCGCTCTCTGACCCTTGGCCACGGCGCCACAGCAGCACACACGGGGGGGGGGGGGTGCTGGCGGACAGAAGCCCACGTGGCGTCCACGGTCCCGGGCTGGTCCCCGGGAAGCTCCGAGATGGGGGCGCACGGGGGAGGCGTGACGTCGCCGTCGACGTCGTGCGGTAGAAATGCCACGTGAGCCCCCTGCCCCGAATGCACAGAGAACTTACAAAACCAGTTAAGAGAAAAAGGTGGGTAGAAAAACGAGCGCAGTAGGTCGAGTCTGCGCGAGTTTAGGGACGCGGCCGCGCGCTGCGGTGTCCCGGGAGGAGTTCTGCCCCCCCCCCCCCCGCGCACTCTGGATCATTTCAAGGCGAATTAGACACGGTGATCCTCCACCGCACAAGCGTTTGCGCACATCCGAGCGGGACCACTGTGACGTCGCTGCTCGCACCCGCCTCTCTGCCCGTGTGCGCTGCCTCCGCCCCGCGCCCCCTCGGCGATCCTGTTAGAGTCCCTGTTTCTACTCTCACCTCTGCACCCCCCCCCCCCCGGGTACGGAGCGGACACGGCGCTGCCCACAAGAACCAGCTGCCAGCGCCCACGGATACCGAGGGCTCCCAGCCTAGGTGACAGGTCGCCGGCCATAAACGAGTGCAAAGTGACACTGTCAGATTCCGCTGCAACGCCCAGGGGCAGGCCCGGCCGCGGCGGGAGGGGAAGGCGGGGGACCGGGGTCTCGCCCCAGCACCCTCAACCTGTCGCGTTTCCCGCACAGACGTGTCTCCTGATGCGGCAGCAGCACGAGGCGGCGGCCCTGAACGCCGTGCAGAGGATGGAGTGGCAGCTGAAGGTCCAGGAGCTGGACCCCGCCGGGCACAAGTCCCTGTGTGTGAACGAGGTGCCCTCCTTCTACGTGCCCATGGTCGACGTCAACGACGACTTTGTGCTTCTGCCAGCCTGACGGCCCACGGGGTGGCCGCACGGGACACGGGCGAGGGCCACACGCGTCCGCCCGGCGCCGCTGCCGCGTCCAGGCAGTGCAGGGAGACCTTGTCCCTCGGGCCGGGACGTCCGGGGAGAGACCCCGCCCTTGGCCCCCCACCCCCGGGAGCGAGGCTCTTTGATACCAGCGGCCGCGGGAGGACAGGGAGGCGGCGGCCTCGGGCTGCACGGGCATTCCAGGAGCTGCAGAACGGAGTGTATTTTTTACAATTTCTTGTTCCATTCTGATCAACTAAAAGAAATAAAATCAAGGCGTCCACCCCTCATGGACGGTGACCTCCAGGTCGCGACGGGCCGGGACGCTGTGGCCGCGCGCCCGCCGCGGAGGGACGCGGAGCTGGGACTCGGGTTGTGTTTTTAATGGAGTCAAATCCACGTGGTTTGTATATTTTTTCCTTTAATCTTGGGCATTTTGTTTCTCTTTCTGAGAACATAACTTGAAACACTACAGAGCCAATAATCATATAAAAAGTGTACCCGTAAGCGCTGTACAGTTTTATACACATTCACAATGTACTTTTGCTGCCTTCTAGATAATTTATTTTGCAACACATTACTGCACAGTTGTAAATAACTTATGTACTGTAACATCACTTCAGTTATGTGTAAAGAAATAAATAAATTAATTAAATGCTCTTTGTACACGACAGGCCCGCTCCCGGAGGGCCCCACTGCACAGCCACGCTGTCGCTGTCGTCAGCTTCTCGGCTCCCCAGTTACTGCCTTTCAGTTGCTGCTGGCTGGTGAGGCTGGGCGGGTGCGGGGGTGGGGCTCCCCGGGCTCTTCACGTCCCGCCGTCCCGCCCCCCCCCCCCTCCAGGGAAACGAGTGAGTCCCTCACTGCTGAGGCAGCGGCTCCTTCCCTGAGGCCCCTCACCGCCTCGGCCTGGCTCGCCTGCAGGGCGCACCTTGTCACCGCGGCCGGTGCACCTCACTGGGCCTCTCCTTTGCCTCCCGGACCCTGAGCCGCGGGAGTCTGCACCCCTGCGGGCCCGGCCCTCACCGAGTCCACGCGTGGGGGCGGGGGCGGGCGCCCTCTCTCCTCCTGACTCCTAGGTCTCCCCTTTGGGCAGAGTCCGTCGGGGCTGCTCACCCACACGCTCGCTTGGGGAGCAGAGGGGGCACCAGAGCGCCAAGGCTTCCGGGCACGAACTAGTTTTCTAGTCACAGGCCCTGCACGCGCCGCGCTCGGGGTGTGGACGCCCCCCGGCCTCTGGACCGTGTGGTACTGGTGGTGGCCTTGCAGGCTCGGGCGCCGGGGTCAGCGGCGCTCATCCCACAGGACGCCCCAGCGCGTCCGCACCATCCTGGCCCAGTGTCTCCTGGGGTCATACAACCTGGCGCAGAGGCACCCGCCGTCCCTGTCCCTGTCCGGGCTGCGTGTGCGGAGGTGACAGGGAGAGCCGCCCGCCGCCCCCGCCCCGAACACTCCTAAGCAAGCTCCAAGAGCGGAGGCCGGCTGTGCTCTGCACCCAGCGTCCACCTGTGCCTGGGCTGGAGGCCCGTGGCTGCACGTGTGGGTGCCAGGGCCCCTCGAGGGGCTCTGGCACGGCTGGGTGCTGACTTCCTGCCCGTGACCGGGGCCACCGCCCTGGAATGCTGGGCTTCTAGATGCTTCTCCGTCGTGTGTCCCTCAGAGCCTCTCAGAAGCTGATCAGCAGGGCAGCACTAGATGGATGCCCCCTGCCCCGGGGGCCAGCAGGCCTGCTCGGGGGCACAGGGCCCTCCTGTCCCGGGGGCACAGGGCCGGGGTTGGAGGGAACGTTGCAAGACACCGGTCTTGCTCCAACCGGCACAAGGGACGCTGACCGCAGACCCTGCGCCACGGAAGCAGGTGAGGGGGTTTCAGGAAAAGCCACGAGCAGGCTTCCTCTTTCCCCCGGAAAGCAGCTGGGGAGGAGCATTCTAGAAGTACGGGAAGCCCAGAGGTGGGCCTGGCCACCTGACCAGGGGACGCTGCAGTGTCCAGGCTCATCCTAAGACGGCCAGAGGACAGGGTCTCTGTGGGCTCGGTGCCCGAATGGTGACGACGCCTGAGGCTGAGTGAGAGGCGCGGAGTGACGGGAAGACAGGATTCCTGGCCAGGCGGGCACGTGGGCCCCTAACAGCCTGCTGCACCCCCCCTCCCCCTCCCCCTCCCCCGTTAACAGAAAAGGGACAGGAGACAGCGCCCCCCGATGGGGACTTCATGACACAGGCACATGGGCCAGCAGCAAGGACGGGCTCAGGTCCCCATTTTGCGGGAGACCGGACGAGAAGCTGAAAGGAGCAGGGGGAGCCCGACATGCAGCGAGGGGCTCAGGACGCGCCCGCCGCAGCCGGGCTTTGAGCTACTCACTCTTCCAGAGACGACAAACCCACTTCTGGGCGCGCGACCAGAACCCCGCGCGTATGGGCACAAACGTCACTTAAGAACAAAGGGACCAGGCGCACCTGGGGGGCTCAGTCGGTTGAGCGTCCGACTCCGGCTCAGGTCATGATCTCACGGTTCGTGGGTTCGAGTCCCACGTCGGGCTCTGTGCTGACAGCTCGGAGCCTGGAGCTGCCTCGGAGTCTGCGTCTCCCTCTCTCTCGGCCCCTCCCCCCGCTGGTGTGCTCGCTCGCTCAAAAATAAACCAAAAAAAAGTACCCAAATTATCTGTAATAAAAAAAGGAGCGGTTATTCTGGAAAAACAGCCGAATCTCTGTAGCAAGCCGTGTGTCATTTTAAGTTTCCACATTTCCATTCTCCTCTGTCCAGCTCCATGTTAGTCTTGAAAACCAGCAACCCAGCAGCCATCAGAGTGTCCTCCCATCTCCAGGACACTGTCACCATCTGACTTGCCTGGCAGCTCCCCGGAAAAGCCCCATTCCTGGAGCTTGTGATGTGACCGGACTTGGAATTCATCCCGTGGGAAAAAGCCCTTTTTCTCACAGGGTTTGTCAAAAACGATCAGTGACGACCGCTCACCATCACCGCGGCCTGAGATGACAATACCGGGGAGGAGGGGGGGGCAAGCAGGAGCCGGGCCACGAGGCTTAAAAGCAAGATCTGGGGAGTGAGATGTGCCGTCTCCCTAAGCGTCCGGAAGGCCACGCACGCTCGCGGGTCTGTGTGCGCGCTCAGGAAATAACTTACAACGTCCTATTGTCTCACTTTTGTCTAAATTTGAAGCCTGTGGAAGCAGGAACTGAAGGCTGATGTGAAGGGAGTGTAACATTCCAGAAGAACCTTTGGGAAAGTGTGGAAGCCTTACTGGATCAAGGCTCTTACGGAACCTTGAGTCCAGTCACCAGCTTAGCAGCAAGCTAACAGCACAAAGACGTCACCGCGCAGAGAACTTGGACTTTACAGCCCAAGTTCAGGAAAGTCACTAGACAGGAAGCAGCAGCTGCAATGAGCCAACAGACAAAACAAATAAATCTGGGGACGGAATCCAGAGTCACCAGGTTATGTTGTCTAAAATGTCTACCTGAGGGGCGCCTGGGAGGCTCAGCCAGTTAAGCGTCGACTTCAGCTCAGGTCATGATCTCGAAGTTCATGAGTTCAAGCCCCACATCAGGCTCTGTGCTGACGGCGCAGAGCCCGCTTTGGATCCCCATCGCCCTCTCTCTGCCCCTGCCCTGCTTGTGTTCTCTCTCTCAAAAGTAAGCACTATAAAAAAAAGTTAATTTTGAACAGAAAATTAGGAGACGTGCAAAGAAACAAAGTATGACCCGTAAAGAGGAACGCAAAGCAAAGCAAAGCAAAACAAAAACAGACGCCGTTTTCGAAGAAGCCCAGATGTTAAACCTAAGACTTGAAGTCCACTTTGATAAATTATGTTCAAAGAGCTAGAGGAGATTGCGTCTGAAGAACTAACATGACGGTAAAACGGGGGCGCCTGGGGGGCTCAGTCGGTCAAGTGTCCGACTTTGTTTCAGGTCATGATCTCACGGTCTGTGAGTTCAGGCCCTGCGTCAGGCTCCGTGCTGACAGCTCAGAGCCTGGAGCCTGATCCTGAGTCTCCCTCTCTCTCTATCCTTCCCCCACTCATGCTCTGTCTCTCTCACTCTTAAAAATAAATGTTAAAAAAAATTTTTTAAAGGAAAGAAAATGGGTATTCTGCAGTTCAAAGTGCACTAATGGAATGAGCAGAAGCCGACTTGGAAGATAAATCAATTGAGATTATCAAATTGAGGAACAGAAAAAAAAAAAAAAGAATGAAGGAGAATGGACAGAGTTTCAGAGACCTGTTGGATGTGATCAAGTGTACCGACACGTGCAAACGGAGTCACAGAAGGAAAGAGAGGAAGGGGGAGAAAGTCGGTGAACTGTGTGTGTCGACTGGACAGGCCACAATACCCAGAAATCAAATGTTATTTCAAACGGTTCTGGGAGAAAGAGAGGAAGAGCATATAAATGACCAGAATCTGAGTAAAGCGAACGACCCCCCCTAAAGCGGATGAGCCTCATCCAATCAGCCAAAGGCCTTGACGGAAAGTGTCCCCCGGTGAGGAGGGAACTCTGCCAGCAGACCGCTTTCAGACTCAGAACACAGCACAGCCTCTTCCCGGGGGTCCGGCCTGCTGGCCTCACCTGCAGACCATGGACGCACCAGTGCCTTTAAAGGCCCTCTATCCATCCAGTCACCTCCCATTGGTTCTGCTTCCCTAGAGATCCTAATGCACTAGACATAGACTTAGCATCCAGCTCTTATAAATTATGTTCAAATAACTAAAAGAAATCATGTCTAAAGAATTAATATGACAGGAGTAAGAAAATGCTACTCCCCAAACAGAGAATACAAATAAAGACTTTTTTTTAAGATTGCAAATTGTTGAAAACCGTAACAACTGAATTTGAGCTGGGAGAAGAAAGAATCCACAGACTTGAAGACAGGGCAAGTAAGCTGGTCTGATTTACAGATAGATACAGACATATCTGCGTCCAAAGTGGGGCTCAAACTCATGACCCCAAGATCAAGAGCTGCATGTTCTACCAGCTGAGCCAGCCACGTGCCCCAGGTTGGTTTAATTTGAAGAACGGAAAGAAAAGGGTGAAGGAAGAAACTAAAGGACCGGAGCCACGGAGACCTGCTGGACGCCATCAGGTGCGCCACCTTGTGTCCAGTGGGAGCTCCTAGAAGAAGAGAAACGGGCAGAAGGAATAACTGAAGAAATAATGGCCAAAATTCCTCGAATCTGACAAAAAATATTCATCTGTATCCGAGACGCTCAATCAACTCCAAGCAGAGTAAACTCAAAGAGATCCACACTTAGATGCATCATAATCTAACTGCCAAAACTTACAGGCAGAGAGAATCTAGAAAGTAGCAGGAGTCTCCCTTTGAGCCGCTGAGGGACCAGCGCTGCGAAGGCGGGGGTGACATATTCAAACGACTGTCAACCACGAACTGTAACTGGTGACCAACCCCTCCAAGGAAACGAGAAGTTAGGACATTTCCAGATGAACAAAAGCAGAATTTACTGCTAGCACATCTGCCCCTCAGAAATACTAAAACGTATTTCTTTAATTCAGGCTCAATTAAAAAACACTAAATAGTGGGGCACCTGGGTGGCTCAGTTGGTTAAGCGTCCGACTTCAGCTCGGGTCGGGATCACCCATTTCATGGGTTCAAGCCCCACATCGGGCTCTTCAGAGCTGACAGCTCAGAGCCTGGAGCCTGCTTCAGATTCCGTGTCCCCCTCTCTCTCTGCCCCTCCCCCACTCATATTCTCTCTCTCTCTCTCTCTCTCAAAAATAAATAAACGTTAAAAAAAATTTTAAACACTAAATAGTGGGGAGGCGGAAGGGGATAAATAGTTGGGGAGAGGGAGGGAGGCAAACCATGAGAGACTCTTGAATACTGAGAACAAACTGAGGGCTGATGGGGGAGGGGGAGGGGGGAAGGGGGGTGATGGGCACGGAGGGGGGCACTTGTGGGGATGAGCACTGGGGGTTATACAGAAACCAGCTTGACAATAAACTATAAAAGAAAAAAAAACACTAAATAGTAACTTGAATGCACATGAAGAAATAAAAAAACAACCGCCACTGGTTTTCATCAGTAACTGAGTCAGCCAGATGCCCCTCCGCCTTTTATTTTAACAGCTCAAAGTTACAGTAAAAGGACCAGTAGTTTAAAGGGAACACAGAAAATACCTAAAACAAAAGAGGCGGCGGGAGAGGAAGGAGAAACAAAGCAGCCGGAGTGTCAGGAGGTGCAAGTGGAGACTCCAGTCCGAAGGGGGATGCGGGCAGAGGTTCTTTTTTTAATTTTGATTCCGCTGCACGCTGCGTGCACGGGGCCCTGCAGAGCCCGGCGGGCCAGGAAGGAGAGGCGCCGGTCCTGTCCCTTTTCGCGACCAAACAAGGACCGGGAGGCCGACGACACCGCGCACTGGGCGTCCACGCGGCGGGTGTTCCGGGGGAGGCGCCTCCGTGTGTCAGGCCGTAAATCGAACCTCAGTAAATTTAAAAACACGTTGATAACACAAAGCACGTCCAACCACGATGCAACGGAACCAGAAATCGGTAACGGGGAATCGGGGAAACTCAAAACCGTGCGGGAATTGAGCCCGACGCCCCTACACGGTCCGAGGAGGAGGAAATCGCAAGGGAAACCACGCGAGCTCCCGCAGCACCCAGTAGCACCCAGTTAACGGGGGGCGGGGGGGCGCCCTGGGACACAGGGTGGCTTTCCCAGTAGGCGCCGGGAGGGAGGGACGGGGCTGGCGAGCGGCCCGGGGGCGCCCCCGACAGACCCCCGGGGACGCAGGTGCCGCGGTCCCTCGGCTCCCCGAGGGGCTCCCGGGCCCTCAGGCTGGAGCCAGAAACCGACGGAGGCAGGGGAGGGGACCGGAAGGGGGACCCGATGCTCCGAGCGAGTGGAAGCTCCCCGGGTTCAAGGTCCCTCCGGCTCGGTTCCCCCCAGCCCCGTCCCAGGCAGCGGGGCAGCGGCGCTGGCGGCCGTGGGCACGGGGCAGGGGGGTGGCGTGGGGGCCACACTCTCAGGAAGGAAAACTCCCTCTGCTCGGAGCAGCTGGGGCACCGAGAGGGTGGCGCCCGCTCCCGTGCCCTTTTCCTCCATTGTCCTGTTCGGGGCCCAGCTCGGGCCCCAGCAGCCCAGCTCCAGCCACGTTCGCGGTGGCGCGGGGTCGCCGGAGGCCAGTTTCCCCGCAGAGGATCAGAGAGGGGGAGGGGAGGGAGAGGGAACAAAGTACCAAGAGAGGAGCTCGGAGAAGTGACCCCAAGAGGCGGTGTTGGAGCTCCAGGGCTCGGCCCCACCCAGACCCGATGGAGCTGATCCTAACAGCTCACCACACGCTGTGGGGACAGGCCAGGCCCGCCCAGGTCACGGGCTGCCCTCTGGGACCTCAGGCTTCGAAAGCGGAACTGACTGTGGCAGCACAGCCCGCGGGAGGTGGCAGAGACCATCAGAGAGGCTGGGAATACCTGACGGGGATGTTCAAGTCCTTGTTACGCAAATGCTCCCGGGAAGCATTCTTTCCACAACTGTTAAAACTCTGCGGGGCGCCTGGGGGGCTCTGTCGGTTGAGCTGAGCGTCAGGCTTAGGCTCAGGTCAGGAGCTCACGGTTCGTGGGTTCGAGCCCCGCGTCGGGCTCTGTGCTGACAGCTCGGAGCCTGGAGCTGCTTCGGATTCTGTGTCTCCCTCTCTCTCTGCCCCTCCCCTGCTCGCGCTGTCTCTCTGTCTCTCAAAAACAAATAAAAAACATTAAAAGAGATTTTTTTTAAAAAAGAAAACTTTGCAAAAAAGAACTAGAAAATATAAAGAAAACCCAAGTTGAAATTTTAGAACTGAAAAATAAAGGGAGGAGAAAACCCTCACTGCAGACACTTCATAGCGGAAGGGAAGCCTTGGTCACCTGGAAGAGAGGAGGGCTCATTCAGCCGGAATCCAAAGTGAAAACACATTTTTTATTCACAAATTTTTTAAAGTTTGCACCAGTTTGCACTCCCTTTTTGGTTCATTTAATGTTTATTTTTATTTTTGAGAGAGAGCAAGCGAGAGAGCACTAGCAGGTGAGGGGCAGAGAGAGAGGGAGACACAGAATCGGAAGCAGGCCCCAGGCTCCGAGCTGTCAGCACAGAGCCCGACGCGGGGCTCGATCTCACCAACTGTAAGATCATGACCTGAGCTGAAGTCGGCTGCTTAACTGACTGAACCACCCAGGTGCTGCTTCATTTACTTTTTTAATGGACAGATCTTCCCTGCCTGGGGTCACCAACAAAAGGTGTGACCTTCAGGTCACTGGATTCGCAGGAAGGGAAAGACCAATGAGGTACTGAAAAAGAACTTGAGGGAGTAAAAAGCTGAAAAATGTTTCAAGTTAGGCAAAGATAAAAACCTATGATTCAAGAAGCTAAGTGAATCCTGAAGAGAATAAACCCAAACGAATCGTAACCGAACTACTGAAAGCCAAATAAAAAGAACTATCTGAAAATGAGATTCCAAAACCAATCTCATTTCCAATAGCTTCACAAAGAATAAAATGCTGAGGGATTAACTTAACCAAGAAGGTGAAAGACACGAAGGTGAAAATTACAAACCACTGTGGAAAGAAATGAAACTAAACACAAGGAAATGGAAACCCATCCCATGTTCACGGATTGCAAGACAAGACTGTTAAATGTCAGTACTGCCCAACGTGATCTGCAGATTCAATACTGTCTCTATCAATATCCTAAGGACAACTTTTTTTTTTGCATACACAGAAAAACCATCCTAAAATTCATATAGAATCTCAAGGAAACCCAAATAGCCACGAACAAAGCTGGAGGACTCACACCGCCCGATTTCAAAACTGCTCCAAAGCTACGGTGGTCAGAACAGTGTGGTACGGCCACAGACGCACAGGCCTGTGGAATAGAAAGTTCAGGAATAAGCCGTCACACAGGTGGTCGAATGACTCTGGCAAGGGTGCCGAGACCGTTCAAGGGGGAAGAGGACAGCCTTCTCAACACACGGCGCTGGGAGAACTGGGCGTCCCCAGGCCAGAGCGTGAAGTTGGACCCTTACCTCACACCGTGGTACAAAAATTCACTCGAAGTGGATCAGAGCCCTACACGTAAGGCCTAACACCATGGAACTTAGAAGAAAACAGAGGCAAAAGTCTCATGACTCTGGATTTGTTAAGATTTCCGGATATGACACCACAGGCACAGGCAACAAGAGGGAAAACGGACAAGCTGGACTTCGTGAACACGTTTAAATGCTGTGCGTCAAAAGATACTCCCAACAGGGCGAAAAGGCAAAATCCACGGAACGGGAGAAATATTTGCAAATCGTGTA